>RWGZ01001159.1:679333-754111 GCA_009725065.1 Utricularia reniformis | reverse complement strand
TATAACAAGCTAAAGCGAACGGTAAGCGGAGTGAACACAATGTAGTAAGGGAAGGTTCAGACTTAGGGAATGGGATTGGGTTAATAAAGAAGAAAGGAAAGACACGAATGAACGAGATAAATGTTAATAAGACTCGGGGTGAGGAAGGATGGACCGTCCGACCAAACCCGGCATCGTGCCTAGCACACGATTCGCCAAAGGAAGGGCATGCCTGATGAAGGGAACGATAAGTTCCAAAGAGGAAAAGATACGTACGAAAAGGGCAGAACGGATCCGGGTGGATAAAGGGGTAGCGCCTAAGTACCCACCCGGGGAAGGGAAGCATATGGCTCGTCGAGTCATCCAACATCTAACGGTTGGCTTGGGCGGGACATGCACCGAGCATATTACTCTCGACAATAGTAAAGTTAAAGTATGATGGGAATGATAAGGGTAAAAGAAGAGGGAAATAAGAAAACGATTAAAATGGAACGATTCATGTGTGTGTATACGGTGTAATTGAGAAACGTAAAGATAATGTGTAATGTGTGTGAGGTTTCCTTTAATAGATTGTGACCGCTTTACAGATTTTGTAGGTGACGCAGACGAGGTATGAGAGGGCATGGGAAGGAGGTCGTCGGTTGTCCGGTGATAGGGTCCGGTCCTTCGGAGAATACTATAAATGATGCTGTCAAACTTTGATGTTTTCGAACTATGTTTTATGTTTACATTCGAATATTTCCGTTTTAATTATTCCACTTTAACAAAACAGCTTGGCCCAAATTAGGGTCGTTACAAATGGTATCGGAGCAGGACCCGGGTTATAGTCGGTGTGTTGGGGCAAACCTCAGCGAGGACGCTGAGTCCATAAGGAGGGGTGAATGTGAGGTCCCCTCGGGGGTGCGAGAGAGAGGGCAACTTAGGCGAATCCCTACATCGGCTATAGATGGGGAACGATCGTATGTTAAGTATAATGATTCGTCTCCCATTGCACGAGGCCTTTTTCCTAGCAAAGTGGCAAGCGGAACATTTGAACTGGAAAGTTAAGCGTGCTCATCCTGGAGCAATTAAGGGATGGGTGACTCACTCGGAAGTGTGGGGGCTAGGGAAAAAGTAAAACCGTGAGAACTTGGTGGGTGTCATTAGGGTCAGCCTAGTCCAAAGCGGACAATATCGTGCAAGCGGAAAGGCGGGTAGTTACATTTGGTATCAGAGCCAACATCGTTACTAAACCGGTAACGGTGCGGTCCTACGTAGAAGAGTCTAGGAAACTCGTACGATGACAACCGACCATAGGAAGGGATGGGTATAGAATGTAACGGATGACATGAGTAGGCATAGATATAACGAAAGTTTAATGTAGGAATGGCGCCTAGGACGAGAGCACATGGAAACCGAGAGGAGGATAGCAATGCATCAGAGCAGGCACCGGCGACAGAGACTCCGGTTGCGGACTCATCGACGCCCCTCATGTTTAGCCAGGACAGTCTCAGGGATCTGTTCTAGACCATGGCAAGTTCCCTAGTTAGCGCTGTAATAGCCGAGAAAAAGGTATGTCGAAACAAATAGTAGGCAATGTAACGGTAAAGTCTAGACGAGAGATAATGAGAGATACGGGAACGAAAGAACGTAAAAGGGAACGAAGAATATAAAAGTAAAGAAAAAGATAAAAGAGGGGTCAAAAGTAAAGGAATGAGCGGTCAAAGTGTGAATTAGAAAAGTTTGGATGTCTATAAATAGGGGTGAGGAGGCCCAAAAACGACCTAATCATCATTAAGACATAAAAAAACGAAAACTCCCGCGAAGAAGGAAATTATCGCGGAATTTTGGACTGCATGCATTTTTATCGCGAAAAATTTTGTGAATGAAATTGTCGCGGATTTGACGTGAAGAGGAAATTGTCGCGAAAATGAAACAGGTGTAAATTATCGCGGATTTGCTTAGTGAAGAGAATTGTCGCGGATTTGCTTAGTGAAGAGAATTGTCGCGGATTTGGTTTCAAGAGTAAAATATCGCGGATTTCATATTTCAGCATAGAATTATCGCGAATTTCGAGGAAATTCTAAATTTAGGTGTTTTCGTCGCGTCTTGACGTCGGATCGTTAGAGGAACGAAACACGTAAGGTCTACGGTAACTACATAGTTAACAATAGGATAATAACGTCGAAATTCGAGTAACTAAAACGTATTACGAAATGCAGGAAAGCGCGGAAAGACTATAGCAGCGAAAGCAACTGTAAGCGGAGTGAACACAATATAGTAAGGGAAGGTTCAGACTTAGGGAATGAGATTGGGTTAATAAAGAAGGAAGAAATGATACGAACGAACGAGTTAAATGATAATAAGACTCGGGGTGAGGAAGGATGGACCGTCCGACCGAACTCGGCATCGTGCCTAGTACACGATTCGCCAAAGGAAGGGCATGCCTGATGAAGGGAACGATAAGTTCCAAAGAGGAAAAGATACGTACGAATAGGGCGGAACGGATCCGGGTGGAAAAAGGGGTAGCGCCTAAGTACCCACCCGGGGAAGGGATGCATATGGCCCGTCGAGTCATCCAACAGCTAACGGTTGGCTTGGGCGGGACATGCACCGAGCATGTTAATCTCGACAACAGAAAAGTTAATGAATGATGGAAATGATAAGGGTAAAAGAAGAGGGAAATAAGAAAACGGTTAAGTGAAATGGTTCATGTGTGTGTGTATGATGTAACTAAGAAGTAAGAAAGATAATGTGTAGTGTGTGTGAAGTTTCCTTTAATAGATTGTGACCGCTTTACAGATTTTGTAGGTGATGCAGGTGAGATATGATAGTGACGGGGAAGGAGGTCTTCGGTTGTCCGGTGATAGAGTCCGGTCCTTCGGAGAACACTCTAAATTATGCAGTCGTACTTTAATGTTTCAAACTATGTTTTAAATTTGCTTCCGAATATCTCCGTTTTAATTATCACGTTTTAACAAAACAACTAGGCTCAAATTAGAGTCGTTACAAGCGCAATAAGACATGGACATACGAAGAGGGGAAACTCCGTGCAAATGGAACCAGTGGCAAGACCCAAGAGGGGTAGAATGTACTACAACGAGGCATTAAAGAAGGCTGGGATGAACAGCTTCACGGGGGATAAGATGGGGGACACGGAGGCGTGGATTATCCGCCTTGAGGAGAAGTTCGAGCTGATCGAAGCCCCAGAGGAGCTTGGGGCAGGATTGGCCCTGCTATGGTTCGACGGCAGTACTGCCCGATGGTGGGGGAGCTTGTCGGCCTCACTACTGAAGGATGGACCCATCTCTTGGGATAAGTTTAAGAATGAATTTTTGGATTACTACGTGCCGAAGGGACTTAAGAAGGATAAAAGGGCCGAGTTCGACAGATTGACTCAAGGAAATCGCCCAGTAATGGAGTACATGCATGAATTCATAGAACTAGGCAGGTATGCCCCCGAGATCATTGGGAGCGAACAGGAAAAGATGCATCGCTTTACAGAAGGGCTGAACGAGAAGGTGAAACTGACTATGTATGGCCGCGACGACGAAGAATTCTCGAGTTTGGTGGCGGCGGCAGTCCGCGTAGATGGAGGATTGCGGAGAATGTATAAGGAACGCACCAGAAGCTCTACGAGGAACGAGGTTCAGGGACAGGGAGAATGGAAAGGAAAGGTCACTACGGAAAGTTTCGGATCGGCACAAGGACCCCCGATCAGACCGCCGTGCGCCAAATGCGGGAAGAATCACTTTGGAGAGTGTCGAGCAGGAACCAACAGTTGCTTCAAGTGCGGCCAGGAAGGACACTTTGCCAAAGACTGCCCGAAGAGGAGGAGGATCGAAACTGGGGTAACCGAAAACAGGGCAGGGGAGAGGATTACTAGAAATGCTCGAGTGTTTGTTGTGAACAAGGAACAAGCCTCGGAGGCTGAAGACGTCGTGGCAGGTACACTACTTAATAACGGCTTTACAGCTTTCGTATTATTTGACTTTGGGGCGACACACTCATTTGTGTCGGAGAAGTTAGCGAAACGGTTTGGGATAATGGGAAGTAACACTAAAATCAAAGTAAAAACACCGGGATCCGAAGCTATGGAGGCAAATAGAATCTATAAAGGATGCACGGTGGAAGTGGACACAGTGCGAACAGAGGCAGATTTGATTGAATTAGGGGATATGGGATTCGATGCCATACTAGGAATGGATTGGTTATCTAAATACGATGCGCAGGTGAGATGTCGAGCACGTACGATCACGTTTAGTACGCCGTGGGAAGGGAGAAAGGACATGGTCGGAAAACCCATTATGAGTGAGGATGAGGAATATAAGGATCGATCGAACTGGTTAGCGTTCATCACGGCAGTGAAGGAAGGGACGCCATTGAAGTCCGTCCCAGTGGTTTGTGAATACAGTGATGTATTCCCTGACGAACTACCGGGTCAGCCACCTCAAAGAGAGGTGGAAATGGAGATAGAACTACTCCCTGGAACACAACCGATCTCCAAGGCTCCGTGCCGAATGGCNATCTATTTTCAAAAATAAGAACTCTTGTTCCTCAAACAGATTGGCCTTTTATTAATGTTCATAGGTTCTGGGATTTGGCTTCTAATGCTTTCTTCCACTTGATCACTAGCTCCCTTCATGTTTTCATCTTCCTGAATCATCGTCTTCATCGCATTTCCACCCCCTGTATCGTTATTCTGTATATCCTGATTTTTGACTGACTCGATTTCACCAATTTTCTTATCAATTTCCACTTCTGTGTAGGAAGTTGTGTCGTCCACTGTGAGATGAATGTTATTCTCTGCAGCAATCTTCCGCAGCATACTCATTCTCCTCTCCAAGGTCGACATTCTCGTCGAAAGCATCTGTACAATCTGTTCATCAATAGAAACATTATAAATCATCATATTGGATTAGGATGAATATGTTTTAATGAACTTACTTTTGGATTAACTCCACAGGTGTTGCGTAATTCAATAGCCCTTAAAACAAACTCCTTCCCATACCGATGTGCGAATAAAGACCGAATCTTCGTAAATTCCGGGAACTCCCCGATTCTCGCAGATGCGAAAATCAGAGTTGAAACTGCTTCTTTAAGCTCATCAGGCAATACTCTACAGAAGAAACTAGTAGTGATTAGTGAATCTTTTATCCCACATCGGAAAGATAAAATACCAACTTTTCTTGTTCAAATAGCTTTATTCTTTCCATCAACAAATAGCAATATGCTTCCAAAACCACTACAACTTCATACACGTTCTGCTCCTTGATCACTTGCTCAACCTGCAAATATACAACGAGATCATAATATAAAAGAATTCGAACGTAAAAACGAGCTCGAGAAAAATACCCTGAAAAGAGCTCTTTCATTGCTCCCAATCTCAAGCAACTGAACCACATCGGAGCAAGCAATTCCAGCCCGTTCTTGATGTTGTTTTTTCAGCTCCGGCAACAGGACAACCGCCTGAGCCGCGGTGGCGTTGAGCTTAGAGGCGAATCCTCGTTTTTTCAAACTACTTAGCTTCGTTCTCAGCCCCATTTCTCTTAATCTTCAACATGATTATAATAATGATGGTTTTGTTTTATAATATCATATAATCTTTCATTCCACGGAGTTTAATTTTCTCTTCTCCAACTTACGCGCTAAACGAACTTCTGGTCAATGTTTTGGTTTACCAAATAACTTGAATAATATGCATATTAAATTGGACCAATATTATAATATATACCACATTTACAATTTTTTATTTATGGAAAATATCATAACATTAATAGATATATTGTTAAATAGTAAGTTATACAAATTAATTTTTGAAATTATACAATGTGGCCGAAATTACGACGAAAAAACATAGACAAATGAGATAAAGTAGAGAAGACAACACATTTATAAACATCAATTCATTATGTGAAACATTTTTTACCTTATAAATCTAATAAATTTCATTTATTAGAATTTATAAATTTAACACTTTCCTCAATTTCAATCATAAATTTTGAATTTCCTAATTGAAATGAACTGAATCCGTTTTGATATTATTTTGAAGTTATTGAATTTTGACGAAATTACAATGATTAAAAAAATAATTCCACACATAAGATTTTTCATCCATGTAAATAAAATTTTGAGGATTTTGATGTCACAATTGGAGAAATAGAAAACCGTCATATTGAAACTTTGAATTCAACATAAAAATACTTTTCTTTACGAAAAGAAATTGACAACTTCAAGAATGGTTTCCCTTCTATTATTTTTATTTTATATATTATTGTCATTAAACTTGTATAAACTAAATTTTTATCCCATGGAAGAAAACGGCTTTAAATATGATTATTTCTGCCTACAATATCATATACATATTGTCCCATTATGTAGCTTTCCCACGTGAACGATTTCTTACATGTTTTATGCCTTTTAGTTCACAGTTGTATACCACGTGCTCATATTTTTTATTTAAATGATATTACATTTTTTATTATTTTACAAGTACAAATAATAAATGTTTGAACATACATAATACAATCTCTAGTGGCCGTGATCATACTCGTCAACATCAAACTTATCTCCTAACAAATAATCAATCTCACTCATACATATCATTTTCTCTTTCATCCACATAATTCTTTTCATTATCTTTCATCTACATCGTTCCAAATAAAACTAATTATATATATTTCAATCATATTTTTTAATTAAATACAACAATTAAATATTTAACTTATATAATAAATATATATATTCAAAACATTAAAATTAATTATATAAAATATGTTATAATAAAATATTATATTTGATGAGATCCTCATAACCCGATATCCCGAACCTGATCAGGGCCAAGATTGATCAGATTAGCCCAAGTGACATAAGTCGAACTTGGAGGCTCAGATCCAGCTCATGAGAATGAACGGCCCAACCAGACCAGGGGCCCGATCGCCCATTCCTATCGATCAGTCTCGATCGGTAGGGCCCAGTTTTTTCCCGCGCACAAGAACCGATCGGTCCACACTTCACAGGCCCTGGTTCGGGCCATCTATATTCCTCAATATGTTACGACAACCTCCGACAATCCTGTCAGAGGCGTGGTTCGACGAAGTCATACGAGCCTCCCTTAGCCTGGAGATAGCTGGCTAAGTAGCGCCGACAGGCCTAGCGTCGTGCAGCCCTATGAAGCCATGCCCGGCGGCTGCTTCGCCTGACACGAGCCGACCTAGCCGCAGAGGACAAGTGCAAAACGACACATTACTGTTCACGTAGCATAGTAGGCGTATAAAAAGGACATTTGGGATGAGAAGAAAAGGATCCTCTTCCAATCCTCCTTGGAAGCTTTCCGACTTAGCCTTCTGTCGATTTATTTTCAATAAGATTTTTCCCCTTTGTTGTCAAAAGAACAAACATGGTCTTTGTGATTAGTGTCTTGTTTAGTGAATCGACTAAGGGCATTTCTAGCTCTTNCTTTCAGAGAAGCATTGGCATGGCCCCATACGAGGCATTGTACGGGAGGAAGTGTCGCACACCGCTATGCTGGGATGAGGTGGGAGAAAGAACGGCCACAGGGACGGAATTGGTGGATGTCACTATTGAAAAGGTGGCCGTGGTGCGAAAGAACATTAAGGCGGCACAGGACCGATACAAAAGATGGGCAAACACCAAAAGGAGACCCTTGGAGTTAAAGGTTGGGTTTCGTGCCTATCTAAAGGTATCACCGATGAAGGGGGTGCTAAGGACCACAAGGACAGGGAAGCTGAGTCCCCGATATATCGGACCATACGAGGTGGAACGAAGAATCGGAAACCTAGCATATCAGTTGAAGCTTCCGGAGGAAATGGGGGGGATACACAACGTGTTCCATGTGTCCCAACTGAGGAGGAGGGTGACGGAAGGAATTCAAGAATGTGTGGGGGAACCCATAGAGATAACCCCGGAACTAACGTACGAGGAAGTCCCAGTAAAGATGTAACGACCGTAAATATACTCTAGAATTTTTCAATGATATTCCTATTTTATTCTTTCTTAGGACAATTATTTTGTCTTCAAATAGAGATCTACAAATAACTTGATCATGAGCATACCACGTTGTGTGACTCATCGACTCCTTACATCTCCTTCTAATCTCACTCTTGCTCCTTTCGCAGTTCTTGTTCCTATGTCGCGCCTTCTGTTGTCGTGGAATTTCCCCGTATAGCCCTATAAAACTGTAAAGCGGTCATAATATGATAATAGAAACTTCACCATACCCTAAAACTACCCCACTTCGTTACTACCAATTCCCCCTCTCCTATTCCATTATATTGCTTTCTTTTACCTATCACGAATTTAGATACCCTCTAGNGTAAAGTCTAGTCGAGGAATAACGAAGGATACGGAAATGAAAGAACGTAAAAGGAAACGAAAATAGAAAAGTAAAGCAAAAGATAAAGGAGGGGTCAAAATGAAAAGAAGGAGGGGTTAAAGTGTGAATTAGAAAAGTTAGGATGTCTATAAACAGGGGTGGGGAGGCCCAAAAATGAGTTAATTATCATTAAGACACGAAAATCCGAAAATGACCGCGAATAAGGAAAATTGTCGCGAATTTCCTGCATGCATTATTATCGCGGATTTTGCGTAATGAATTATTATCGCGGATTTTGTGAAGAGTAATTATTGTCGCGGATTTAAGTTGTTAAGCAAATTGTCGCGGATTTTTTAGTAAAGCAAATTGTCGCGGATAAAACGTGTTAAGCAAATTGTCGCGGAAAGGTGGCAAGTGTAATATTATCGCGAAAAATGTGGCAAGAGTAATATTATCGCGGAATTCGGTTCTAAGGTAGGATTATCGCGGATTTTGATTTCCGGCATAGAATTGTCACGTATTTCAAGGCAGAGGTGAATTATCGCGGAAATACCAAGTTCGAGTGTTTTCGTTTCTGTTCAAAGTCGGATCGTGGGAGGAAAAGGACACGTAGGGTCTACGGTAATCACAAAGTTTACAATAAGATAATAACGTCGGAATTCGAATAACTAAGACCTGTTACGAAATGCAGGGAAGCACGGAAAGATTATAACAAGCTAAAGCGAACGGTAAGCGGAGTGAACACAATGTAGTAAGGGAATGTTCAGACTTAGGGAATGGATTGGGTTAATAAAGAAGAAAGGAAAGACACGAATGAACGAGATAAATGTTAATAAGAATCGGGGTGAGGAAGGATGGACCGTCCGACCGAACCCGGCATCGTGCCTAGCACACGATTCGCCAAAGGAAGGTCGAGAATTGAGACTAACCTCTACACCGGTGCTAGTATTGCCTGAACAAGGTCGAGAGTTTACCATATTCAGTGACGCATCAAAGGAAGGACTAGGGTGTGTTCTAATGCAGAAAGAGAAAGTCATCGCGTATGCGTCACGACAACTCAAGGAACATGAGACCAACTACCCAACACACGACTTAGAACTGGCGGCAGTTGTGTTCGCCTTAAAGTTATGGAGACACTACCTGTACGGGGCGAAATGCGAGGTGTACACTGATCACAAAAGCTTGAAGTATTTGTTTACGCAAAGGAATTGAACATGAGACAGAGGAGATGGTTGGAACTTATCAAGGACTACGACGTCACGATCCAGTATCACCCAGGAAAGGCGAATCAAGTAGCGGATGCGCTGAGCCGAAAGACTCAAGGCCTATTATCTAAACCACTGACTAAATAGATGGAAGAGTTGCAGCTGGAGATAGTGGAATCGACGGAAGCAGTGATAAATAACATAAATGTTAGGCCTCATATCCTCGACGAAGTCAGAGACGCGCAAGGATTGGACCCCGAAATAGGTAAATGGAAAAACGAGATATCACAGAACAACGACCATAGGATGGCAATCGCTACGGATGGAAGCGTCCGCTTACAAGGGCGTATCTGTGTACCAAATGACCCTAAACTAAGGACGAAAATCATGGATGAAGCACACTGCTCGCCATTCTCGATCCACCCGGGCAGCACAAAAATGTACCAGGACATGAAGACACATTGGTGGTGGAATGGTATGAAAAATGACATAGCAACTTATGTGGCGCGATGTGACACGTGTCAGAGAGTGAAAGCGGAACATCAAAGACCGGGTGGAGAGCTACAACCCCTGGATATACCGGAATGGAAATGGGATCACATAGGAATGGACTTCGTGGTGAGGTTACCGAGAAGCCCGCGGAAGAAAGATGCAATTTGGGTGATAGTCGATAGACTAACGAAAGCCGCACACTTTATAGCAATCAAAGTTACAGACGGAATTGATCGCCTATCCAAGATATATATCGATAACATCGTCAAACCTCATGGGATTCCCATAAGCATTGTGTCGGATAGAGATCCAAGGTTTACCTCCAGACTCTGGCAAAGTTTGCAACAGTCACTTGGAACCAGAGTTACGATGAGCACCGCATATCACCCCGAAATGGACGGACAAACAGAAAGGACCAACCAAATCCTAGAAGATATGCTCAGGGCATGTGTGACGGAGTTTAGCGGGAGTTGGGAAGAGTTCCTACCATTGGTCGAATTCGCGTACAACAACAGTTATCAAAGTAGTATTGCGATGGCACCCTACGAAGCGCTTTATGGAAGGAAATGTAGAACACCTCTGTGGTGGGACGAAATCGGGGAAAGGAAACTCACGGGGACGGAATTGGTGGAAATATCAAGAGAGAAAGTCGCCATTGTGAGGAGAAACATGAAAATTGCACAAGATCGATACAAAAGCTGGGCAAATTTGAAGAGACAACCAATGGAGCTGGAAGTCGGCGATAGAGCATACTTGAAAGTCTCACCCATGAAGGGAGTTTTAAGAGCAACGCGCTCGGGAAAATTAGGCCCACGATATATAGGACCCTTCGAGGTGTTAAAAAGGATCGGGAAATTGGCGTACAAACTCAAACTCTCCGATGGGATGAGTAACATACACGACGTATTCCACATCTCTCAGCTGAGGAAAAGCTTAACGGAAGGCAAACAAGAACGCGCACTGGAGCAAGTGACGCTGACCCCGGAACTAACTTACGAGGAGAGGCCAATAAGGATATTGGACAGGATGGAGAGGAAGCTACGCAGCAAAATAATCCCCATGGTAAAAGTACAATGGTCAAACCAAGGAGAAGGAGAGGCGACATGGGAAACCGAGCATGAAGTAGTTGCAAAAACACCCGAAGTGATGGAAGAATGGTATGCACGAGTTTCGGGACGAAACTCCATTTAAGGTGGGAAGGATGTAACGGCCCAGGAAAGCGGCACAAAGAGAGAACTCGGACAGGTTAGACTCGTATTAATTCTTGTTAAGAAAATGTAATGAGGGGTAGGGTTAAGAAAAGGTAATGAGGGGTAGTTTTGTAAATTAACATAAGAAGGGGGAATTTTGAAAGGAAGGGTTAAATGGTCATTTGGTCAAGTTGAGAAACCTATAAATAGGAGTGGGATGAGAAAATAAGGGTCATTTTGACACAAAAACGTGAGAAAAATCGAGAGAAATAGGGATTATCGCGAGAATCGAAAACTGCTTAAAATTGTCGCGAAAATCAGGAGCAAGGAGGAATTATAGCGAAAAACGGGATGAAGGGAAGAATTATCGCTGATTCGGAGGACCGCTGCAATATTATCGCGGAAATCAGGGCCGAAGAGTAAATTGTCGCGAAAACGGGCTGACTGTATAATTATCGCGGATTTTGGGTGCTGAGTGCAATATTATCGCGAAAAAGGGCTGACTGCATAATTATCGCGGATTTTGGGAGCTGAGTGCAATATTGTCGCGAAAAAGCGCTGACTGCATAATTATTGTGAATTCAGGGATTGACTTGTAAATTGTCGCGAAATTCGGGGTTGTGGTGCAATTCTCGCGAAAACGAATATTTGTGCAAATTATCACGAAAACCAAGGACCGAAACGTAATTAACCGGAATACGAGGAGCAACAGGCGATAGGACGATCATGTAAGCGGAGTAAACATAGTAAATTAAAAGAAGGTTCATAGTTAACAGCTTAAAAGAACACTAAATCGAATCGAGAGGAGCGTGAATAAAAAACAGAAATCTCGGGGTGAGGTGAGTACACCAAACCCGGCATCGTGTTCATGAGCACGGTCAGCCACAGGTAGGGCATGTCCGAGGAAGGGATACATGAGTTCTCCGGAACAGGATTGTGGGCATTACAGAGCCGAACGGAACCGGATAGGAGCGGGGTAGCGCCCGGACCCTGTCCGGGGAAGGAAAGCATATATTCTCGTCGGGTCAACTAACAGCTAACGGTTGGTTTGGGCGAGACATGTTGTCGGTCATGTAAAAACCGACCACAGTAGAGAACCAGAAAGACTAGGGAGAGGAAGTATAAAAGAGAGGAAAGGATAAAAAGAATAAGTAAAATAAAAGAAGGAAAGTGAAAGAGATAAAATCTGCTAATTAATTTATTATACTGAAGCTTTCTTTAATAGACTATGACCGTTTTACAGACTTTGTAGGGGGAGGACCGGAGGCTTAGGTGGCATTGGACTAAGGTCGTCGATCGTCCACTGTACGAGTCACCCTTTTTATTTCGTTGCTTTGTAATTAGCTAGTTGTATTTTGAAAAACGATGATATTCCCCGGATTTAAGTGATGTTTTAATTTAAATGCTTATTTTCATTTCGCTTCCGCATAGACCTTGTTAAGGCCGGATTTACGGTCGTTACAGCATGCCTGATGAAGGGAACGATAAGTTCCAAAGAGGAAAAGATATGTACGAAAAGGGCAGAACGGATCCGGGTGGAAAAAGGGGTAGCGCCTAAGTACCCACCCGGGTAAGGGAAGCATATGGCCCGTCGAGTCATCAACATCTAACGGTTGGCTTGGGCAGGACATGCACCGAGCATATTACTCTCGGCAATAGTAAAGTTAAAGTATGATGGGAATGATAAGGGTAAAAGAAGAGGGAAATAATAAAACGGTTAAAATGGAACGATTCATGTGTGTGTATACGGTGTAATTGAGAAACGTAAAGATAATGTGTAATGTGTGTGAAGTTTCCTTTAATAGATTGTGACCGCTTTACAGATTTTGTAGGTGACGCAGACGAGGTATGAGAGGGAATGAGAAGGAGGTCGTCGATTGTCCGGTGATAGGGTCCGGTCCTTCGGAGAATACTCTAAATTATGCTGTCAAACTTTGATGTTTTCGAACTATATTTTATGTTTACATTCGAATATTTCCGTTTTAATTATTCCACTTTAACAAAACAGCTAGGCCCAAATTAGGGTGGTTACAATCATGCTTCTGCAAAGAATGAATGTTTGTCTCGAAGCAAAGTTTGCATAAGAGAAATAAAAGTCTACTCGACTAAAGGGAGAGCTAGCTGAGGCAATGCTCCAAATAAGAGAGATCCAGATTCAAGAAGAAGTTCTTACCATGAGAAACAGGGTCGAAGTAGTCACCAAAGAGATGCCATGTTTGGCACAAGAGGCTCAACCACTTGTCGATTCATTAGTGGCAATCAAATAAAATGCATTTATCTAGAAAATTGTTCAAATAGGTATCAAATCATGCTCCTCTTTATGTGTTCTTTTACCTGGATGATGAACACTTGTCATTTTTAATGCTGTTCCTTTTCCAGAACTACCTATCATCTCTTTCAAGTTCATCATCTCTTCGAGCATCTTGCAATGGTCGGGACCTCCTTTTGAGATTATGACCTCCAAGATCCCTTCTTGGACATCTACTTTGTTTCGAAGTGTGTCATTTGCATACTAAAATCGAGGATTTAGCCAATAAGCATATGCATGCAAATTCCTTTTCAACTGTCTATCCCATCTTTTTTTACTATATCTGTTTACAACTTATAATAATCTTTTACATTGTTAAACACTAATTTAATATTTTTCCCATCATGATACACAAATTCAATTGAAGAAACACTATCACTGTCTACAAGTCGGAGTACTCGAATCAGTGGAAGCATCACTGTTACAATCAACTCAGCTTATTCCCAAAAATGTTGATCCCACACATTATTAATAAAATGTTTCGTTTTTAGCTCCTTGGATAATTTTGCTGACGTAAACCCTTTATATGTAATCAAAGCACTTAAATCATGCTTATGTGAACATAGACTCTGTAAGGATAAGAAAGTTGTAGCAAACCTAGTCGGTCCAGGATGAACAATTTCAATCGAACCCGGTCTCTTCGTCAACCAATACAAATGATTATAGATGAATTTAGTTATCTCAGTAGATTGTCTAACTAATGCTGCCACATGATCAAGATCTCCAATTTCTTTTAACATGGGATTCAGACAATGTGCGGAACGTGGTGACCAATTAATGTGTGGATAGTTTTTGTTAATCAATTCACGTGCCGCCTTGAAATTGCTTGCATTATCAGTCACAATATGTACTACATTTTTTTCTCCGACCCATTCAATACACTCTTCAAACAATTTACTTAACACTTCAACATTTCTTACTTGATCAGATGTATCTACAGATTTCCAGAATACTACACATTTGAATAATAAATCAAAACATGACGAAATATACTAGTCCACCCATAAGCCATAATAGTGCATCCATATCCTTTCCAATCTTTCCGTGATGTCTACACCCAACCCACTACTTCTTCATTTACATCTAATAATAAAGGAACACGTAATGTATGATAATTTGAAACAACAAATCTAGGGCCACACTCTATAACTTTTACAAACATTCTCTTAAAATATTTAGAGTCGGCCTCACAAAATGGAACACACTGATAATAAAAAATTTAGCTATCTCTTTATGTGTTCTTTTAATAGCATCCTTTCAAACTTTATTGCACAGTTTTTTTCCCTTCCGTCTCTTCTCAAAAACATTTTCTCTTGTTTTTCTGTTTTCAAAAGGTTGGGAACCTTATATAATTTCAAGAATCTCATCATCTTCATTACTACCAATCAACAATAATTGTCTCTTTTCTTTCTCTTTTAGTCTCTTAACATTATATGCACCTTTGGTCTCCATTGAATCTTTAATCTCACTTTTAACAAAAGCAGACACACCAAAACATGATTTTACAGCCCATGACTTACCAATTAGATGCTCCTTCATTCTTGTAAATCCACCTCCATGAACTTCATGGGAACAATACTTACATTTTATCCAATTTGGACCAAGATTTTCTACATGATCTCATGCAATTTCTTTTGACTTCGAAGAACCTAAATAAGATTCAACCGAAGGATTTTCCGATTGATCTTCTCCCACTACATTATCATATTCTGGAACATCCATATTTGATTATCTTAAACCATACAACAACCAACCTTCTTCAACAATTCGATTTAATTCAAATCATTGAATATATCTCCCAATTAGTATATAAAATCTGTCAAAACCAATAAAATGCATGTATAGAAAAACTCAAATAAAAAATACGAACCTGCAACATTACAAATAAACATCAATTACAAAAAATGGTAAAAAAGAATCACAAGAAAGTGTAATTCATTTAACAATTCAAATCAAATTCAATCGTTAAGTAATTTCAAAGAACTCTAAAAAATCAATCCAAACCTAACAAAATTAAAGACATAGAATATTTACATAAATTAGGGACCCAACAAAATTAAAATAAAATATGAATCCCATAAAATTCGGCAAAGTGATTTGAAGAAATAACAAGTAAAATATAAGCAACATACAAAATTTAGAGTAGAGCAAAAAAAAATAGCAAAACATACGGTTTGGGAAGATATGAGAAATGAGCAACACAACATTATATATATATTTTTTAAAAAAATACCACTTAACACATAGACTCCAAGAACGAAACTCGGGTGATGAAAACTTACCCAATCCATTATCCAACTAAAATCGATAGGTTGATGTCTTTCTCTTCTATTAGGTTTGTCGTCTGTCCGTGTGAGAATTCAAAATTGAGAAATCAATTTGTGTTAATAAAGAATGTAAAACAATTTATGATTCTATTGGGCTTTATAATTTATGATAGTTGGGCTGCTTTTAATTAAACCCGATAAGTCGGCCATTAACCCATATCGGTCAGTAGGGTGTTGGTATACCGGTTTAGGGCGATATTTACCGGCACGGTCGGTATACCGGCGATATACCTGCCGAGATGACTACCATGCTTAATTGGTTTTTGAGAACGTGGAAATTCGATGTTGAATGGTCATTGTTTTGTGGTTCAAAAACCGAGGGTGTCAACAATCGTCCGGTTCGTTGCAAGACGAACTATGTTGTAATTTATTTAATATGTGGAAGACGATTATAAATCAAATGTGGAAGAGATAGGGCAATTTTAGAGTGGAAAACCTCAAAAACTGAGGAAAAAACCACTTGACTAGGAGTTGGAAATGCTCTTAGTCGATTCAATAAGCAAGATGCTGATCACAAATGCCATGTTTGTTCTTTAGACAACAAGGGGAAGAAATCTTATCGAAAATAAATTGATAGCCGGTAAAACAGGAAGAGAATTAAGAGAATCAAAAGAGGATCCTTTTCTTTGTCTCCCAAGTGTCCTTTTTGTACGCTCTCAGTAAGGTGTCGTCTTGTGCTTGTCCTCTGCGGCTAGGTCGGCTCGTGTCAAGCGGAACAGCCAGCGGACATGACTTCATAGGGCTGCATGACGCTAGGCATTTCGGCAATACTAGCCGGCTATCTCCAGACTACTGGAAGCTCATATGACTCCGCCGGATCTGGTCAGAGGCTGTTGTCGCATGTTGAGGAATGTGGATAGCCCGAAGCATAGCCTTTTTGATGTGGACCGATCGGTCCTGGTGAGGGGGAGAAAGCTTGGCTCTATCGATCGGGACTGATCGACCAGAACGGGCAGTCAGGCCCGAATGGCCTGGTTGGGTAGTCCATTCACGTGAGCTGGATCAGGGCCTCCAAGTTCGGCTTATGTCACTTGGGCTGGCCTGGCTAAGAATGGCCCTGATCAGGTTCGGGGTACCGGGTTCTGAGGGTCTCATCACTAGCCCCTCGGACTCTATCGCCACCACGATGGTGATGTGAGTTCGATTATGAAACTGAGAGCGTTTGAGGCAGAAGTCCCAATCGAACCAACGGAAGACCGTACCCGAACTGGTCGTAACGGCGTCCTTGGGGATCGATCATGCACTTAGAAATTTCAAAGTGTGAATTTTCAAATTTGAAATTCATAACGTAGGTAAAAGTGCAATTCTGGACTCTATAGTAGCCAACGCCTTTCCGTATTCCAAAGAGGGGACATGCTGTCAGACTGCAGACGCCTGCAGTAATGATGTGTCGCCCTGTGATTGGATAATGCACTGCTATAAAAGTCGGGATTTCTGCTATGTGCAACCATCGTTGTAACTTCGCGAAAAAATTCTCCCAGCCCTAGAATTCTCTGGCGATTTTGCTCGACCGTCTTCCAACTCCAATTCTGTCGCAAACCTTAAGGTAACCATGCATGGCACCTCGTAGGGCTAGGTATCTAGTTGTTTCTGAAATGGACCTCGAAGTATTTCGGGCCAAATTTTCAATCCCTGCCCATTATTCCATCTGGAGGGGGAAGGAAGACGTTCCCTGGTTCCTTCACGCCGAAATGAATATTCCGGCTAACGCCACAACAGTTAGCTATACCTCCCTGAGGTCCGGACTGTGTTTTTCCCTTCATCCGTTTGTCGCGGCTGTACTCCGGGAGATCCATTGCCCAACCTTTGCTCTTTTCCCGGGCAGTTATGTCTACATAATCGCCTTCATTTTCTACTGCCATAAATAGGGGGTAGAGTCAACCCTTAAACATTCTTTCAACCTATTCCTGGTGGGATCCCGCAGGGGAAGGAGGTTGTTAGGTGGTCACAGTTTGTATTATCTAACGACCCGAATGAAGGATTGTATTATCGTTGACAAGGAAAATACACTTCATGAATGAGAATCTTGCTACGTCTGGATACACATCTTGAGGGAGGACATGTTGAAGGTTACCTTCTTAACCTACCATCCCGACATCGGGAATTTGGACCAAGACCGGTTCAATCCATCCCGCTAGAATATTGCCAATACCTTGGCAATGCTTCCTCCTCCCGAAAAACGTCTGAAACGAATAGACATATTTCGGGAGAAGAAGCTGCTAGAGATAGGGGTTGCCGGAAGTACCGGTGACCCTGTCCCGAAAAGAATATTCTCTAGCTCCGACTCGTCGGGGTCAGAAGGATCGGGTACGACATTGGTTTCCTTCAGTTCATATCGCCTGATCCTTATTATTTTTCTTTTGCAATTTCCACCGATACGATGTCTGGAAACCGACTTGCCGCATTGGCCGCTGCTACAAAGGCCAAAAAGGACGCCCAGCTGCAAGCGTCCAAGCCGAAGTCCAATGCCCCTGCTGGGTCTTCACGATCCGCGGGGAGCTCCAGTAGCCAAAGACCTGAACTCCGATCAACGGATGAGGTGGACGAGGTGATTTCTATAAGAATTCGCTCGTTAGGCCTTCGCGCTATGTACAAAATCAGGAATAACTCCCCTCTGGATCTTAACGTCGTGCGGTTGTTGCTGCAGGGGTCAATGTGGGTGGAGGATGTCCGCCCATCCTCCAGCTTAGGGGACAGAGTGTCAAAGCCTCATGTTCCTGCTTGCATGAACAAGCGGGGCCTCGAAGAAGAAGCCTCAAGCAATACAAGTGGTTGCGGTCAGCCTTGAATAGACCTGCAGCCCCGATCCCGGTGAAAGGGATCACAATCGGGGAGAGATCGGCCCCCTCCTCGTCGAACCCCGAGTCCATTCGGGAGGCTATCCAAGAGATGGTAGCCTCCGTTTCCAAAGCTAGGGGACCGAAAAGGGTCCCCCCTCATGGAAGGACGCCGCTCTTGAAGAATACCGGCTTTTGGGGAGAAAAAACCCGCCCGGTATCGACGGCGCACTTCCCTGCCTAGTGCTATCCTATCTGGAGTCCCAGGTTGTGGTTAGATATCTTCAACTCTCGCCGCCCCGATCGGATCTTTGTTTTTTATCAAAATTGTTTCTTGCAGGCACATAGAAGGGCTCTGGACCTTGCCTCTGCCGTCCAGCTAAGCCGAAGTATCTCTTCGGCTTCTCAAGATCTGGAAAGTCGACTTGCCTTAGCTTAGCGGCAAGTCGAGATCAAGCAACAAGAGTTGGAATCGGTCCGGGCCGAACGGGACCGCTTGAATGGAGAGCTGCTTGGAGTGGGCACTGAACTTTCAATAGCTACCTCTAAGGCGGGAGAGGCCCAAGAAGCTGCGAACTCCGCAACGGCCCATGTTTTGGAACTGGAGCGTCAGATTCAGGAATTGTCTGACGAGAGCAACATACTTCTCCTTCGGTCCAGGAAGAAAAAGATACCTTAAGGGAGGAAAAGGAAGCATTAAAGGAATATTTGGTTAGAGGCAAAGAAGCAACTCAGGGGGCGGTATGGGGAGCCCTTCTGGGTTTTGCCCGATCGCCACTGATGTTTGCCTTAGCGGCAAACGTTTATAGATCGAGCGTCTCCCAATATATGGATAACATGAAAGATCAAATGATCAGCAAATTTGGTCTGGATACCGAAGATGAACGTTGGGAGACGATCGACACCCTAACCAAATATGGAAGCTTCCGTGAGATCCCAGAGCTGGAAGAACCCCCGCTGGAGAACGATCCCAACTATCCCCTCTTTGACTCGATGGAGAGATCGGTCAATGAGATAGTTGAAGAGAGGGGTAAAAAGATAGAAGATCTCAAGGCATGGATCGCGGAGAAGTCTGGAGAAGCAGACAAGGAAGAAGGACAGATAGACTAGGTCTTTAATTTTCAAGTCCCTTCCTTTCTGTATTTGCTTTGTAAACTCCATCCCTTCAATAGAATGTTTCTGCTAAGTATAAGATCGGGTTTCAGGCTGAACCTGGACCGAACGGTCCTCTCAACTTAACTTTGAGTCTTGCTGGGTTTAATAAGTTAGGGTATTTTAACTGTGCCAACAGACCACACTTGAATCCGTCCCTGTGAAATATTATGACCTTGGCGGCGTTGCCTTGGTTCTTTATAAGTCTCATGACAAGCTTAGCCGAAACCCCGGTTCTGAGGACAGTCCCATGGCGAGCTTTCGCTTGCGCTTTGACTGGCTAACTCTGTCCCTGTTATCTCGTTCATGGCTAACACAAAGAGGCAAGAGCTGTTTCCAGGTGGTGAGTTCCGTCGAATGGGAAATTAAGTTCGTAGTGAGTTCTAGGAGTTTTGCAATCCGTCTAAGTACTCAGCAAGCGTGGAAGAAACTGACTTGTCAGAGCGGTCACACTACTTGAGAGCCATATGGATGGACCGCTACAGTCACCAGTCCAAACTCGTCCAGAAAATCCAACTTCAAGAACGATCACTCACCTAGCTAGAAATAGTTTGTATTGCACCTATTGTAAGTTATTCATGTATGAGAAACATTTTATAGTTCAAAATTGCCAAGTATCGTCAAAGGTTTTATACAAAATATCGCCTTAGGTTCATAACGTTCCAGGTTCGGGGGATCTCGGTTCCATCCAAAGTCTCTAACTTGTAAGCCCCAGCCCCTATGTTCTTCAGGACTCGATAGGGCCATTCTTAGTTCCTGTCCATCTTCCCGACGTTTCTCTGAACTCTCACATTCCTGAGAACGAGGTCACCTTCTGAAAATTCTCTAGGCAAGACTAGTTGTTATGAGCCCGCTCCATTGTTCGTTGATAGGCACACATGCGCGCATAGATGACGTTCCTTTTCTCATCAATCATTTCCAAATCTAAGGATCTTATTTCATCGTTCAGATGCTCGTCATATTGGGTTATTCGAGGTGATCGTATGGCAACCTCCACTGGACTGACCGCTTCGGACCCGTATACCAAAGAAAATGTAGATTCCTGGGTCGTTGAACGGGGAGTAGTCCGGTAAGCCCATAGAACCTCGTAGATGTGATCGGGCCACGTTCCCCCAAAATCTTCCAACTTAGTTTTCAATCCCTTCAGGATAACTTTGTTGGATACCTCCGTCAATTCGTTAGTCTAGGGATGAGCCACCGATGAGAAATGCTGAGCAATACCCAATTTTGACGCAAAGATATCTAACGGCTTTACCGCGGAATTGAAGTCCATTATCTGTTACAAATGCTCGAGGTACTCCAAAGCGGCTTATGATGTTCCTCCACAGGATTTGCTTCACAACCTTTTCAGAAATAATAGCCACCACATCAGCCTCGATCCACTTTGAATAACATTCAACTGCGACAATGCAGAACTTTCGCTGCTAGACCGATCGATGTTGAATATTAAACAAGGAAGTGGAGTCATTGACAGGGATGCTCCTGTCAGTAGGGGGACCGGAGAGTGGTATTGGCAAGCAGCGCAACGTCTTGTGTACCTTTTAGCATCCTCGAGGAGCCTTGACCGAAAATACCCAGCCCTAATTGTAACGACCCTAATTTGGGCCTAGTTGTTTTGTTAAAACATGATAATTAAAACGGAAATATTAGAAAGCAATTTAAAACATAGTTCGAAACATTAAAGTACGACTGCATAATTTAGAGTATTCTCCGAAGGACCGGACTCTATCACCGGACAACCGATGACCTCCTTCCCCGTCCCTATCATATCTCACCTGCGTCACCTACAAAATCTGTAAAGCGGTCACAATCTATTAAAGGAAACTTCACACACACTACACATTATCTTTCTTACTTCTTAGTTACATCATACACACACACATGAACCATTTCACTTAACCGTTTTCTTATTTCCCTCTTCTTTTACCCTTATCATTTCCATCATTCATTAACTTTTCTGTTGCCGAGATTAACATGCTCGGTGCATGTCCCGCCCAAGCCAACCGTTAGCTGTTGGATGACTCGACGGGCCATATGCATCCCTTCCCCGGGTGGGTACTTAGGCGCTACCCCTTTTTCCACCCGGATCCGTTCCGCCCTCTTCGTACGTATCTTTTCCTCTTTGGAACTTATCGTTCCCTTCATCAGGCATGCCCTTCCTTTGGCGAATCGTGTACTAGGCACGATGCCGGGTTCGGTCGGACGGTCCATCCTTCCTCACCCCGAGTCTTATTATCATTTATCTCGTTCATTCGTATCATTTCTTCCTTCTTTATTAACCCAATCCCATTCCTTAAGTCTGAACCTTCCCTTACTATATTGTGTTCACTCCGCTTACCGTTTGCTTTAGCGTGTTATAATCTTCCCGTGCTTCCCCTGCATTTCATAACAGGTCTTAATTATTCGAATTCTGACGTTATTATCTTATTGTTGACTATGTGGTTACCGTAGACCTCACGTGTACTTTTCCTCCCACGATCCGACTTCGGGACGTAACGAAAACACTCGAACTTAGTATTTTCGCGACAATTCTACTTCTGCCTTGAAATTCGTGATAATAATACCCTGGGATTAAAATTCGCGACAATATTGCACTGGGATGAAATCCGCGATAATTTATGTCTTACTGGAAATCCGCGACAATTTTACTCTTCATGAATTTTCGCGACAATTTTTGCCTTCGTAAATTTTCGCGACAATTTTTGTTCTTCAAAATTTTCGCGACAATTCTTGCCTTCAACTTTTTCGCGATAATTTTATGCCTTGGAGACTTTCGCGATAATTTCCTTCTTCGCGGGAGTTTTCGAATTTTCGGGTCTTAATGATGATTAGCTCGTTTTTGGGCCTCCTCACCCCTATTTATAGACATCCTAACTTTTCTAATTCACACTTTGACCCCTCCTTCCTTTACTTTTGACCCCTATTTTATCCTTTTCTTTACTTTTCTATTCTTCGTTCCTTTTTACGTTCTTTCGTTCCCGTATCTCTCATTATCTCTCGTCTAGACTTTACCGTTACATTCCCTACTATTTGTTTCGACATACCTTTTTCTCGGCTATTACACTAATAATGCGATGATATAGTGATCAAGCTCCAGTATGTATACCGCATATCGCTTCATGAACATAAATCATGATGGCCTCAGCCTCGATAGGGGATAAACATCGCAAGAGCGGTCATTCGAAACTCTTCTTGAATAAATGCCCGTCATTTAGCACATATCGTTTCGCCCGGGTCTCAATCTTTCTCACCTCAGATGCATTTTCAGGTAGATGGCCGTCGGTCAGATACTTGACAAAAGGGTCCATCCATGTGGGCTCCCCGGGTGAGTCAATGGCGTTTTTTTTTAAGTCCTGGAGTTCATGGAATAAAGCCCCAACTTCCTTAAACGATTGTTTGGTCACAGAAATTTCGACCGAACGTTGGTCCTGAATATGGACCGATGCTGTGCCTGGTCCAGTGTCCGGTAGGCCTGCAACCAGTCTCGCTAATGCGTCGGCCACCTTATTTTGTTCTCTTGGCACATGGTCAAGAGAGAATTCAAGGAACTTTCTTGACATCTCCAGGACCTTTGCATGGTATATAGCTTCATGGTTGGCTCATGTGTTTCAAATCTCCCTGCGAATTGCTCTATCACCAACTTGGAGTCTGAGAACATTCGCAATTTAGCAACTCCCATCTTTTGGGCTAAGGTCATCCCTGACAGAACGGACTCGTATTCCACTACGTTGTTTGTTCCAGAAAATAAGAACTTGACCGCGGAGTGGATAACGTCGCCTTGAAGTGTGGTAAGGATGATGTCCGCTCCTTTTCCCCTGAAGGTTGATCCGTCAACATAAGTGACTCATCGGTCGTCCTCCTGGTTCAGAAATATGACTGATCGGATCATTTCGACCATGAAATCCGCAATCACTTGAGCCTTGATCGCCCTACGGGGTACGAATTCCAAATTCATGGAGCTTATCTTGATTATCCACTTGGCCAACCTTTCATTGGAGTCCGCCTGACTCAAAACTGCCTTCAGAGGCTGATCAGTATACACATAAACCTTTCGGCTATCAAAATAATGCTTAAGCTTATATATAGCTTTCTGCAAGGCCAGCATGAATTTTTCCAAGGTAGTGTATCTGGTTTCAGCTGGTACCAAGGATTGGCTCACATAGTAGACAGGTCGGTGAACGTCATCCCCAATGGTTAACAAAGCTGCGCTGACTGCGGCCTCTGATACGGGCAGATATAACCCTAAAGGTTCATGGCAGGTCGGGCTCACCATCACAGGAGGAGTGCTCAGATAAGTCTTCAGGTATGAGAATATACGATCGCACTCTTCGGTCTAGCCAAGATGGCTGGCTTTTCTTAATACCTTGAAAAAGGGTAGAGCCAGGTCCGTGGACCTAGAGATAAACCTGCTCAGCGCTGCCAATCTGCCAGTCAGCCTCTGAAATTCTCGCTTGTTTCTCGGAGGTTGCATGTCAATAATTGTCTGGACTTTCTCAGGATTAACCTCTATGCCTTTCTCAGAAACGTAATATCCAAGGAACTTACTACTTCGAATCCCGAAGCAACACTTGTTCGGATTCAGTTTGAGCTTATATTTACGGCATACTTCCAAACAACGAGACAAATAAGGAATATGGTCTTCATCATTCATGGACTTGACAATCATATCATTAACATACACTTCCATAATGTGGCCTATCAAATTCCTAAAGATCTTGTTGACCAACCTCTGGTATGTTGCGCCAGCGTTTTTCAAGCCGAAAGTCATAATCTCATAACAATACACGCCGTCTTCCGTCAATGTCTTTTTCTGATCTTCCTTAGCAAGGAAGATCTGATGATACCCGGAGTAAGTGTCCATGATACTCATCATTGTGCTGCTAACTACAACATCCACCAATCGGTCAATATGCGAAAGTGGGAAAGGATCCGACCCACAGCTCTTGTTGATGTCGGTAAAATCAATGCTCATCCTCCACTTCCCATCTTCCTTGGAGACCACCACTGGGTTCGCAACTCATTCAGTGTAGTGAATCTCCCTAATGAAACCCGACCGCAACAACTTCTCCACCTCGGCCAGGATGATCTCAATCTTCTCGGGAGAGTAGCGTATCCTCTTTTGCCTAATAGGCTTAGTTCCAGGCTCAGTGTTGATCCGATGCTCACTCTCGGATCGGTCAATCCCCGGCACATCGTCCGGGGTCCAAGCGAATATGTCCATATTGCTTCTCAGCAAGAGGACCAGCTCTTCTTCGAAGGTAGGCGCCAAATGTGTCCCGATGCGAGTAGTCTTGGTTGAGTCAACCTCAACCAAGTTGATCAGCTTGAACCCAACGGGTTCCATGGCCTGCCTCGGGTGCGGGGGCTCTTCGAGCAAATCCACCCGAGCTCTCTTTATTGGTGCCAAGGTTCGGCACGAGCTCATGTTGCTACTTTCTGGTTCCCCTTGACGAAAATCACTCCATGAGTGGAGGGGAACTTGAGCATCGTGTGATATGTAGAAGGGACCGCCTCAAACTTATTGAGGCTGGTCCGCCCAATAATGGCGTTGTAAGCCAGATCGACTTCAACAACTATGAACCCTAGGGTTTCCAATCGGTCCCTGCCTGGCTCCCCCAAAGTGACCGGGATAAGAATTTTCCCGCACGGGATGACACTGCTTTGGTCGAATGCCCAAAGGGTTATGTTGGCAATAGGGAGATCATGAGCCGCGGCTCCCAGCATCTCAGCCACTTCATGCTTCATTAGATTGCATGAAGCCCCGGTGTCCACCAAAATCCTATGGATTGGTCGACGATGATTCCAGTGATGATGAGGGGATCATCACATGGATCGGTAACCCCTTCTCGATCGGCTGAGGTGAAGGTGATATCGCCCTCGAAGGTAGAGGACCGCTCAGCCGATTCATATTTGACCAGCGCCACAAATTCCGATCTTTCTGGAAACTCCTCACGCGTTGCTCTCTTTCGTTCCCTGACCGACTCATTTATTCTTATTCCTCCAGAGATAACATAAATATCTCCGGCGACCTCTCTTTCCCTAGGCCCCTCCTCATTCGGGGGAGGTTGGGTGCCTACTTCAGCAGGTGGGGAAGCTTGCTGCTCCCGCCTTCCACCTTCGTTTCGCGGGGCTCTGCCGCCACAGCCCCGTCATCTCCTCCTTCGGCCCTGGCCACAGTTTTCTTGACCATGCTGGCCTCTATCTTGTTTGGTTTGGGGGGACCTTCGGTCTCCTGCTCGATCGTTTTAGTGTCGGGGCTGGCCCTGATTATCTCTCCCCCTCGGCCTGTGACGATCGTCACCTTGATGGCTCGTTTGGGGAGATTCCGCTCGCTTGCCATATGATCATTATAATCGGGCTTCTCCTTATTCATTGTCGCACCGTCTCTCGCAGTAGTGGGCATTTCAGCGCCAGGTGATCGTAGTTGTGATGCAACTCGCAATAAACCCGATTGTCCTCCTTCTTTGGGGGGACATTCTTCTCAGCCACAGCCGCAAATTCTGATCCCGTAGGCGATCATAGGGGACATACCCTATGATCGCCTACGGGATCAGAATTCCCTTTAGGCTTTCGATATCCAACTCCCAGCTCTTCATCCACCTTGATATAATTGTTGATTTTCTGAAGGAGCTTTCCCATGGTGGACGGTGGGCTCTTCACAAGGCTGTCCGAAAGGCCGCACGGTCTCAAGACCTGTTGTAAGATGTCAATTTTATCTCGGAGCTCCAACTTGATACCCCGAGCGGTTCTGTTGAGCTTCTCCAAAAAAGAGTGGAGACTCATCTTTGACTGGATGTACTTCAAGTCGTATAGTTTCTGCATACTTTGAGGCGGTTCTACATTTGGAGCGAACTGCTCCGAGAAAGCTAGGATGAATCCGCCATATGACTGTATGGATCGGGCCAGTAAGTTCTTGAACCAGGTCCAGGCATCGCCCTGTAAGCCTGCCACGAAGATGCATCACTTCAATGAGTTAGAGGCCCGAACGGTCCCCATCCTCAGCTGGAAATCCGCGGCGTGATCGATCAGATCACCGTCGCCTCGGAATACCGGCAACCCTTCGGGGTTGCGATAGTATCGATCGGGAACTGCCGCCCAGATCTCTTCGGAAAAAGAGAGCATCAAATCTCTCAACGAGGCGGAGACACCTCCAGATTGTTGGGATTGTGTCTGGGCTACATGCAAATTATACCACCAGTCATCATCCTTGCTCCGCCTGATCGGGGCATCCATGGCCCGATCGAATAGTCCAGGATTGCGCCCCAGATTAGGCCCGCAATCCCTCTGCGTTCGCAGGGTCTCCAACTCCCTGGTAAGTTCGTCGATGCGTCTCTGCATCTGTTCCTGATCAGTCCCAGGAACGGGAGTTGGAGTTCTAATTTATGGAGGTGGAGTAGATTGGTATCTCGGCCTCCTCATTGTCACTCCGCACCTGATAATCTCTTCTTCGTCGGAGCTTAGCGCGTCTGGGTCGCTTTCGTACCCTTTGCTTGCTGGAACAGGGCTTGTGATAGCCGGTGATTCTGTTCCACTCCTCTCCGACGTAACTTTCATTATTGCTTTCCTGACAACAGCTTCCAAGTCCTGCAAAGAGAACGTTGACGCTGGAAGGCTACTGGGAAGCGTATCACTATCGTTCGTCAAAGTTCCGGTTGCCATGCCTTTGATTATCCTATCCCGGGTAAAGACCTTGAATGGGAATTAGAAAAATGTCCCAATGGACGGCGCCAAACTGTTGTGGTTCAAAAACCGGGGGTGTCAACAATCGTCCGGTTCGTTGCAAGACGAAGTCGGTTGCAATTTATTTAATATGTGGTAGACGATTATAAATCAAATGTGGAAGAGACATGGCAATTTTAGAGTGGAAAACCTCAAAAACTGAGAAAAAAACCACTTGACTAGGAGCTGGAAATGCTCTTAGTAGATTCAATAAGCAAGATGCTGATCACATATGCCATGTTTGTTCTTTAGACAACAAGGGAAAGAAAGCTATCGAAAATAAATCGATAACCGGTAAAACATGAAGAGAATCTGATATTACCCGGGGATGTTTTCGGTATCACGACGCCCCGGGGAGCTCGTCCGACGTAGCTAGATGGTATTTTCGGTATTTTCGTGTATTTACGTCATTCTACAGTTTTGGGGGTATTCTCGTAATTTGGACTCCCCGGGGACAACATATTTTCATTTGACTAACGTTTCTAGCAGTCTCGGGCAAATTCGGCGCCAAACAAGGCCAAGGGTATTTTCGTAATTTGGCACCCGAGAAGCATGCTGGTACTTTGGGCTTAATCCATTGAAATTGGGCTCCTGGGCATGAAACTTATTAATTGGGCTGTATTTCTCTATAAATATGAGCCCAAAGCACTGCAAAAAGGAGGGGGTGACTCTTTTTGTATCTCCCAAGGCAAGACTTTTGTCAGGATTCGCGAGAATTCGTTCTTCAGCCACTGTTCGCGAAATTTCGTATCAAATCTCGCGACCACACCGTTTGTGCCACTATTCGCGAGATTTCGCACCAAATCTCGCGACTGCCCATACAAGTTACTGTTCGCGAGTTCTTGTTCGGAGTTACTGTTCGCGAGTTTCTGTTAGGTGCTTACTGTTCGCGAGACCTTGCTGGAATAGTGCCACCCCTCTCACTCGCGAGTTTTCGGCAGTTTTGACGTAACGGAGTGTTTTCGATCGTTTTCCGAGCCGTTCTCATCCATATTATTGTTATTATATCATTGTACTTGTATTTGTTGAAAATCATAGTGAAAACCAAGGTAGAGCTTCGCCCTCCCGAGAACGTAAGCCCACACATTGTGGGCCCAACCTCGTATATCGCTCAAGTCCCCACATAAATTGAACTCACATTATTTAATAAATCGACTGATCATAAATAAACGCCTAAAATATTTTTAGACGAGATCAGTTTGGCGCCGTCCGTGGGGCCCCGAGACTTAATCCCATTGAGAGCTCTTGTGCTGAGCTTGGATCTTGTTATGTATTGTGAGGATACGAGATTCCTAACATGAGAGTGATATTGATGAAGAAAGTGTATCGGATTGGAACCCTTATGTAGTAGAAGGCGAAAGAGTGATATTTTACCGAGGATTCAACTCAGTATTGGGAACATCTACCAACCTCCGGAGCGGGATTTCATCCGGGGGGATATATTTATGAGTGCATTGGAANAAGTCCCAATCGAACCAACGGAAGACCGTACCCGAACTGGTCGTAACGGCGTCCTTGGGGATCGATCATGCACTTAGAAATTTCAAAGTGTGAATTTTCAAATTTGAAATTCATAACGTAGGTAAAAGTGCAATTCTGGACTCTATAGTAGCCAACGCCTTTCCGTATTCCAAAGAGGGGACATGCTGTCAGACTGCAGACGCCTGCAGTAATGATGTGTCGCCCTGTGATTGGATAATGCACTGCTATAAAAGTCGGGATTTCTGCTATGTGCAACCATCGTTGTAACTTCGCGAAAAAATTCTCCCAGCCCTAGAATTCTCTGGCGATTTTGCTCGACCGTCTTCCAACTCCAATTCTGTCGCAAACCTTAAGGTAACCATGCATGGCACCTCGTAGGGCTAGGTATCTAGTTGTTTCTGAAATGGACCTCGAAGTATTTCGGGCCAAATTTTCAATCCCTGCCCATTATTCCATCTGGAGGGGGAAGGAAGACGTTCCCTGGTTCCTTCACGCCGAAATGAATATTCCGGCTAACGCCACAACAGTTAGCTATACCTCCCTGAGGTCCGGACTGTGTTTTTCCCTTCATCCGTTTGTCGCGGCTGTACTCCGGGAGATCCATTGCCCAACCTTTGCTCTTTTCCCGGGCAGTTATGTCTACATAATCGCCTTCATTTTCTACTGCCATAAATAGGGGGTAGAGTCAACCCTTAAACATTCTTTCAACCTATTCCTGGTGGGATCCCGCAGGGGAAGGAGGTTGTTAGGTGGTCACAGTTTGTATTATCTAACGACCCGAATGAAGGATTGTATTATCGTTGACAAGGAAAATACACTTCATGAATGAGAATCTTGCTACGTCTGGATACACATCTTGAGGGAGGACATGTTGAAGGTTACCTTCTTAACCTACCATCCCGACATCGGGAATTTGGACCAAGACCGGTTCAATCCATCCCGCTAGAATATTGCCAATACCTTGGCAATGCTTCCTCCTCCCGAAAAACGTCTGAAACGAATAGACATATTTCGGGAGAAGAAGCTGCTAGAGATAGGGGTTGCCGGAAGTACCGGTGACCCTGTCCCGAAAAGAATATTCTCTAGCTCCGACTCGTCGGGGTCAGAAGGATCGGGTACGACATTGGTTTCCTTCAGTTCATATCGCCTGATCCTTATTATTTTTCTTTTGCAATTTCCACCGATACGATGTCTGGAAACCGACTTGCCGCATTGGCCGCTGCTACAAAGGCCAAAAAGGACGCCCAGCTGCAAGCGTCCAAGCCGAAGTCCAATGCCCCTGCTGGGTCTTCACGATCCGCGGGGAGCTCCAGTAGCCAAAGACCTGAACTCCGATCAACGGATGAGGTGGACGAGGTGATTTCTATAAGAATTCGCTCGTTAGGCCTTCGCGCTATGTACAAAATCAGGAATAACTCCCCTCTGGATCTTAACGTCGTGCGGTTGTTGCTGCAGGGGTCAATGTGGGTGGAGGATGTCCGCCCATCCTCCAGCTTAGGGGACAGAGTGTCAAAGCCTCATGTTCCTGCTTGCATGAACAAGCGGGGCCTCGAAGAAGAAGCCTCAAGCAATACAAGTGGTTGCGGTCAGCCTTGAATAGACCTGCAGCCCCGATCCCGGTGAAAGGGATCACAATCGGGGAGAGATCGGCCCCCTCCTCGTCGAACCCCGAGTCCATTCGGGAGGCTATCCAAGAGATGGTAGCCTCCGTTTCCAAAGCTAGGGGACCGAAAAGGGTCCCCCCTCATGGAAGGACGCCGCTCTTGAAGAATACCGGCTTTTGGGGAGAAAAAACCCGCCCGGTATCGACGGCGCACTTCCCTGCCTAGTGCTATCCTATCTGGAGTCCCAGGTTGTGGTTAGATATCTTCAACTCTCGCCGCCCCGATCGGATCTTTGTTTTTTATCAAAATTGTTTCTTGCAGGCACATAGAAGGGCTCTGGACCTTGCCTCTGCCGTCCAGCTAAGCCGAAGTATCTCTTCGGCTTCTCAAGATCTGGAAAGTCGACTTGCCTTAGCTTAGCGGCAAGTCGAGATCAAGCAACAAGAGTTGGAATCGGTCCGGGCCGAACGGGACCGCTTGAATGGAGAGCTGCTTGGAGTGGGCACTGAACTTTCAATAGCTACCTCTAAGGCGGGAGAGGCCCAAGAAGCTGCGAACTCCGCAACGGCCCATGTTTTGGAACTGGAGCGTCAGATTCAGGAATTGTCTGACGAGAGCAACATACTTCTCCTTCGGTCCAGGAAGAAAAAGATACCTTAAGGGAGGAAAAGGAAGCATTAAAGGAATATTTGGTTAGAGGCAAAGAAGCAACTCAGGGGGCGGTATGGGGAGCCCTTCTGGGTTTTGCCCGATCGCCACTGATGTTTGCCTTAGCGGCAAACGTTTATAGATCGAGCGTCTCCCAATATATGGATAACATGAAAGATCAAATGATCAGCAAATTTGGTCTGGATACCGAAGATGAACGTTGGGAGACGATCGACACCCTAACCAAATATGGAAGCTTCCGTGAGATCCCAGAGCTGGAAGAACCCCCGCTGGAGAACGATCCCAACTATCCCCTCTTTGACTCGATGGAGAGATCGGTCAATGAGATAGTTGAAGAGAGGGGTAAAAAGATAGAAGATCTCAAGGCATGGATCGCGGAGAAGTCTGGAGAAGCAGACAAGGAAGAAGGACAGATAGACTAGGTCTTTAATTTTCAAGTCCCTTCCTTTCTGTATTTGCTTTGTAAACTCCATCCCTTCAATAGAATGTTTCTGCTAAGTATAAGATCGGGTTTCAGGCTGAACCTGGACCGAACGGTCCTCTCAACTTAACTTTGAGTCTTGCTGGGTTTAATAAGTTAGGGTATTTTAACTGTGCCAACAGACCACACTTGAATCCGTCCCTGTGAAATATTATGACCTTGGCGGCGTTGCCTTGGTTCTTTATAAGTCTCATGACAAGCTTAGCCGAAACCCCGGTTCTGAGGACAGTCCCATGGCGAGCTTTCGCTTGCGCTTTGACTGGCTAACTCTGTCCCTGTTATCTCGTTCATGGCTAACACAAAGAGGCAAGAGCTGTTTCCAGGTGGTGAGTTCCGTCGAATGGGAAATTAAGTTCGTAGTGAGTTCTAGGAGTTTTGCAATCCGTCTAAGTACTCAGCAAGCGTGGAAGAAACTGACTTGTCAGAGCGGTCACACTACTTGAGAGCCATATGGATGGACCGCTACAGTCACCAGTCCAAACTCGTCCAGAAAATCCAACTTCAAGAACGATCACTACTAGCTAGAAATAGTTTGTATTGCACCTATTGTAAGTTATTCATGTATGAGAAACATTTTATAGTTCAAAATTGCCAAGTATCGTCAAAGGTTTTATACAAAATATCGCCTTAGGTTCATAACGTTCCAGGTTCGGGGGATCTCGGTTCCATCCAAAGTCTCTAACTTGTAAGCCCCAGCCCCTATGTTCTTCAGGACTCGATAGGGCCATTCTTAGTTCCTGTCCATCTTCCCGACGTTTCTCTGAACTCTCACATTCCTGAGAACGAGGTCACCTTCTGAAAATTCTCTAGGCAAGACTAGTTGTTATGAGCCCGCTCCATTGTTCGTTGATAGGCACACATGCGCGCATAGATGACGTTCCTTTTCTCATCAATCATTTCCAAATCTAAGGATCTTATTTCATCGTTCAGATGCTCGTCATATTGGGTTATTCGAGGTGATCGTATGGCAACCTCCACTGGACTGACCGCTTCGGACCCGTATACCAAAGAAAATGTAGATTCCTGGGTCGTTGAACGGGGAGTAGTCCGGTAAGCCCATAGAACCTCGTAGATGTGATCGGGCCACGTTCCCCCAAAATCTTCCAACTTAGTTTTCAATCCCTTCAGGATAACTTTGTTGGATACCTCCGTCAATTCGTTAGTCTAGGGATGAGCCACCGATGAGAAATGCTGAGCAATACCCAATTTTGACGCAAAGATATCTAACGGCTTTACCGCGGAATTGAAGTCCATTATCTGTTACAAATGCTCGAGGTACTCCAAAGCGGCTTATGATGTTCCTCCACAGGATTTGCTTCACAACCTTTTCAGAAATAATAGCCACCACATCAGCCTCGATCCACTTTGAATAACATTCAACTGCGACAATGCAGAACTTTCGCTGCTAGACCGATCGATGTTGAATATTAAACAAGGAAGTGGAGTCATTGACAGGGATGCTCCTGTCAGTAGGGGGACCGGAGAGTGGTATTGGCAAGCAGCGCAACGTCTTGTGTACCTTTTAGCATCCTCGAGGAGCCTTGACCGAAAATACCCAGCCCTAATTGTAACGACCCTAATTTGGGCCTAGTTGTTTTGTTAAAACATGATAATTAAAACGGAAATATTAGAAAGCAATTTAAAACATAGTTCGAAACATTAAAGTACGACTGCATAATTTAGAGTATTCTCCGAAGGACCGGACTCTATCACCGGACAACCGATGACCTCCTTCCCCGTCCCTATCATATCTCACCTGCGTCACCTTCAAAATCTGTAAAGCGGTCACAATCTATTAAAGGAAACTTCACACACACTACACATTATCTTTCTTACTTCTTAGTTACATCATACACACACACATGAACCATTTCACTTAACCGTTTTCTTATTTCCCTCTTCTTTTACCCTTATCATTTCCATCATTCATTAACTTTTCTGTTGCCGAGATTAACATGCTCGGTGCATGTCCCGCCCAAGCCAACCGTTAGCTGTTGGATGACTCGACGGGCCATATGCATCCCTTCCCCGGGTGGGTACTTAGGCGCTACCCCTTTTTCCACCCGGATCCGTTCCGTCCTCTTCGTACGTATCTTTTCCTCTTTGGAACTTATCGTTCCCTTCATCAGGCATGCCCTTCTTTTGGCGAATCGTGTACTAGGCACGATGCCGGGTTCGGTCGGACGGTCCATCCTTCCTCACCCCGAGACATATTATCAGTTATCTCGTTCATTCGCATCATTTCTTCCTTCTTTATTAACCCAATCCCATTCCTTAAGTCTGAACCTTCCCTTACTATATTGTGTTCACTCCGCTTACCGTTTGCTTTAGCGTGTTATAATCTTCCCGTGCTTCCCCTGCATTTCATAACANGGGATATACACCAAAAGTTTCCATGTAATAAAACGAGTATGCTTAGTACGTTGTTATGAGCGGAATTTCTTATTCTCAAAATAGAGATTGCGGATAATTGCGGTACTCCGAAAACTAATTTAGTTAACACTGGGGACTTGCGAATAAAAGCGTTTGGTCAATACGTAAGAATATGTGGATATTATGATAGTTTCGAATTAATGTGGAGATAGTATTATCGTGATTTTTGAACCAGCAACCAAGAGAGTGCGAGTACAAAAACCTATAGTTTATATCACTCAGAAGAATGAGAGTTTGTTAACAGGAGTGAAACCCATTATTGTTCGAGTTCTTGATACATATTATCGATTAACGGAAAGTCATGTCTTTATGCTCGAGGGATTCTTTTATTTATTCGAACATGATAGTGCTAACGGATTTTTCCTCAACTCAGCATATAAAAGTTTGTCTTTCTCCTGATCGATAAACATAGATGTTTAGTGACATGCATTCTATGCATTCATGAGATATTCAGAATAATGGGCTTTCAAGATTTATCTCTTATACATTGAAGTGTACTGTGTGATCGAGATGATGCAATATCAACTATCAAGTACGGTTGTCGGGAGATCTACGAAAGAGGTCACCTCAAGACGAGGACCAATCGGTGTAATCGTATCTTCATTGTTCATTTTATGCAAGCTAAGCGCATTCAATGAAGAGATTTTTTCCGCAGACTATGCTGAGTATGAGAAGAGGATGAGATGAGTATTGCGAGTGAAGTTGGAAACTGTGTCAGTGTTACCCTATGCATATACGGTGAATATTGCAAGCAAACATAGATGATATAGTTACGCGGAATATCTATTGCAAAAATGAAACAATTGTTTATGATTGTCCTATCGACTCATGGGGACTCATATTATTATAGGCCTTCCTAATGGTTGTTGGCAAAGAGCAATCGTGCGTATGGAATTCAAAGGGTACATTGTAATAGCCAGGAAAAAGGTATGATGGAGCAAATAGAAGGGAGTGTAGCGGTAAAGTCTAGACGGGGAATAACGAGGGGTACGGGAACGAAAGAACTTAAAAGGAAACGAAAAATAGAAAAGTAAAGAAAAAGATAAAGGAGGGGTCAAAAAGCAAAGGAAGGAGGGGTTAAAGTGTGAATTATAAAAGTTATGATGTCTATAAATAGGGGTGATGAGGCCCAAAAATGAGTTAATTTTCATTAAGACACGAAAATTCGAAAATTGCCGCGAAGAAGGAAAATTATCGCGAAAATTTGGTAGTGGAAAATTATCGCGGAAATAAGGATGAACAAAATTGTCGCGGAAATTATGAAGTGTAAAATTGTCGCGGATTTCCAGTTATAACATAAATTATCGCGGATTTGTGCATAGCATGAAATTGTCGCGGATTTCAGTCCCAGTGTAGAATTATCACGGATTTCAAGGCATAAGTGAATTATCGCGGAAATACCAAGTTCGAGTGTTTTCGTTTCGGCTCAAAGTCGGATCGTAGGAGGAAAAGGACACGTAGGGTCTACGGGAAGCACAGAAAGATTAAAACAAGCTAAAGCGAACGGTAAGCGGAGTAAACACAATATAGTAAGAGAAGGTTCAGGCTTAGGGAACGGGATTGGGTTAATAAAGAAGAAAGAAAAGACACGAACGAACGAGATAAATGGTAATAAGACTCGAGGTGAGGAAGGATGGACCGTCCGACCGAACCCGGCATCGTGCCTAGCACACGATTCGCCAAAGGAAGCGCATGCCTGATGAAGGGAACGATAAGTTGTAAAGAGGAAAAGATACGTACGAAAAGTGCAGAACGGATCCGGATGGAAAAAGGGGTAGCGCCTAAGTATCCACCCGGGGAAGGGAAGCATATGGGCCGTCGAGTCATCCAACAGCTAACGGTTGGCTTGGGTGGGACATGCACCGAGCATGTTACTCTCGGCAACAGTAAAGTTAAAGTATGATGGGAATGATAAGGGTAAAAAGGAGAGGGAAATAAGAAACGGTTAAAATAAATGATTCATGTGTGTGTTTACGGTGTAATTAAGAAATGTAAAGATAATGTGTAGCGTGTGTGGAGTTTCCTATAATAGATTGTGACCGCTTTACAGATTTTGTAGGTGACGCAGACAAGGTATGAGAGGGGCATGGGAAGGAGGTCGTCGGTTGTCCGGTGATAGAGTCCGGTTCTTTGGAGAATACTCTAAATTATGCTGTTGAACTATTATGTTTTCGAACTATGTTTTAAGTTTACATTCGAATGTTTCCGTTTTAGTTATCACGTTTTAATAAAACAGCTAGGCCCAAATTAGGGTCGTTACAAAAGGACCCCTCGGGGGTGCGAGAAGAGAGGGCACCTTAGGCAAATCCCTACATCGGCTATAGATGGGGAACGATCAGGGATTAAGTATAGTGATTCGTCTTCCATTGTACGAGGCCTTTTCCCTAGCAAAGTGGAAAGTTCTAACAATCATAAACAATTGTTAGAAATGTACCAGTTCTTCCATTGTTAGAAATGGCAAGCTAAACGTTAGAACTGGAAAGTTAAGCGTGCTCACCTTGGAGCAATTCAGGGATGGGTGACCCACTGGGAAGTGTGGGTGCTAAGGAAAAAGTAAAACCGTGAGGACTAGGTGGGTGTCATTAGGGTCAGCCTAGTCCAAACCGGACAATATCGTGCAAGCGGACAGGCGGGTCGTTACATACATTGAACGTATATACGTCGAATAAATATCCCAAGATTGGAAACATGAAAGATAAAATTCGCTATGGTCGTGTTGTTTGCTGGTCTGTGATTCCTGAGTAATTCGTGTTGGATAATGCAAAGAAACTCTTCGAAAGATACTTTGCACAATTATTGGAAAAGATCATGGGTGAATGGCGTGAAAGCAGGGGTCGCGTGTGGCCTCCACATGTGGGCATTCATAATTTTTAGTGATGTTATCGATATACATGGGAAATCAAGTGATTGATGCAGGTGTCACGTGTGGCCTCCACATGTGGACACGAGCGGAGAGGAGCAGCCACGGACTTGACATATTTCCAATATGCGCAAGTATTATGTATAGACGTGACTTATCTATCTTTTTAAAAATATAAAATTTCCCCTCTTTTTAGTGGTCATATTCTAATCCTTTAAGTATCTTTTTTGACTACATGAATTCAATCAACTAGGGGACTGGTAAGGTTGGAGTAGATCCATTGTGTTTTAGTACGAAGGAGGATGGAATTAATTAAATAAGTTAGATTACAAACGCAATGTACCACCTGTCTTATAGTCGATCATTTTCAAACTCGTCAAATTAGATAATGTGTCAAAATATTTTGAACGTGATGAGTCTTCCTGTAGTGGTAGAACCGTCTGTACATAATGACTGTTGGAACATGTTAGGGGCCTTGTTTGTTGTGATTTAGCCGGCTTACAACCGAGCATATTTCCGTGGCAAATCAAGATGCAAGTATATACCTGACTCCACCATGACACGCCGGCGAGGGTCGCGCCCTCGTCGGAGGCTGGTCCATTTCTGCATTGCACCGTCTTATGCACTAGTCAATGACTCCGTCTTATGGACGGGTCGAGAATGCGATGGCGCCGTCTTATGGACGGGCCGAATGACTCCTTCTTATGGACGGGTCGAGAGTGTGATGGCCCCGGATGCAAGAATATACCGGCGGCAAGAGTGTGATGGCCCCGGGTGCAAGTATATACCGGCGGCGAGAATGTGATAGCCCCGGGTGCAAGTATATACTGGTGGCGAGTGTGTGATGGCCCCGGGAGCAAGTATATAACGGTGGCGAGAGTGTGATGGCCCCGGGTGCAAGTGTATACCGGTGGCGAGTATGTGATGGCTCCGGGTGCAAGTATATACCGGCGGCGAGTGCTTGATGGCCCCGGGTGCAAGTATATACCGGTGGCGAGTGTGTGATGGCCCCGAGTGTAAGTATATACCGTTGGCGAAGATATATTGGTGAAGGTAGAGCGGTGGACTTATTTTAAGTATCTACTCATTTTAAAGAGATGTTCGCCTTAGAGTTATCGCTGACTCATTCAAGCCCCGCTACACTGGGGACTTACTATATGAATTATTATTGAGCATTCCTGCCTGAGACTCAGGCAGATTCTTATTATCTCGGAAGTATATTTCTCGATTTGATTATTCGGAGTTATATTTCTCGTGAATAACATGACGGAATATGAAAGTTAAAAAGAAAACAGAGAATCAAATTTTATGTATATAGGGAATACAAAAACGCGGAGAGACTACAAAAGTGAATAAATTTGAGTATATATAAGTTTATTTCTTCTTCTTCTTAGAACTCGAACCTTCACCGGGACCGCTGGGATGCTTTCTTACCCGCTTAATAGTCGATGAGGGAGGATCAACCTCTTTTTCTTTATTTGTCACAGTGGTCAACTACTCGGGGACAAAACTCGCCATCTCGACCTCATGCCGTTTCCGAGCTCCTATCACACTAGCGGGAATGTATAATGGAGGGTCACGTTGACCCATCACCTCCTCATCTTTTAGAAGATCTCCCACGAGGGGGCCCACCGGTTCCGGGAATGATGTGGCCAATCTTCGGAATGCATCCGGCATTGGACCCTCTTCGAGTATTTTGATCTCCTCCGAATAAAGCTGCTGGTGCAAGTCCTCCTCCAAATTGAAGTGGAGCACCCCGAACGGATCCCCCGAGCAATCTAATTTGTCATCCGCATCCACAGTCTCGAACTTCCCGGACAGACTGGGATCAAGTCTTCCTCTCTCTTCGGGAGTTAAGGATATGCCCAAGATTCTCTTAGTCTGGACACTTCCTTTAAAGAAATACAGAGCAGACGACGTCGCATTAGCTAGGGCCGCCAGGTTTCGGAAAGTCGGGGAGTGCACTGTATACTCCCATATCAGTTTTCGGAAACAGTCGTTGATCTGGGACGGCAACCTAGCAGCTCGAGCCCGAAGACTATCAACTGTAGACTGGAGGGATTCATTATTTGATTTTAGCTATTTATTCTCCTCCAGGGCCTTCCCGAGGACCTTCTTATCAGCAGCATTGGCATCTTTGGCCTTTTTCAGCTTGTCTACGGTCTCAGCCCTAACCTCCTTCAGCTTGTCTTGAGCATATTTTTCGTTCTTCTTGAGGGTGTCGATGGATTGCTCAAGAGCATGCCTTTTCCCAATGTGAAACGCCGCACACTCCGTTAATTTATTGCGATGAACCCGAATTAGGGTTTCGATCGCCTTGTTATGTTCTTCCCGGAGCGCCGCCATCTCTTGGGCATGCTTTTCCCGCTGATTCTATATCAATTTTTCTGCGGCCTTCTTCGTCTGCTCCCCAATTATATCCGGATTGTCGAGCTCCGAATGTCTAAGCATGTAGTATTCCCCAACTGCAGCTGCGGTGCTCATCTCCACAACTGTCCGCTCTATCTGAAAGAAAGCAAAAAACCACGAAAAAAATAGATAAGATACGGACGGATTCAACATTGAGCAAGTAACAATGGCCGATCTGATTACAAACCTCTCCCATCATGCGACGCGCTGTCGCAAATTGGCTCATCAACAGACCGAAGTCGGTGAATACCGTGTGGTCATCTCGTCCACGCAGTGGTAGTGATGGGTTTCTTTCAAAATACGTCAAGGCTGGTCTGTTGGAAACACTATCGCCCCTCGGAATCCGAAAGGTGACTCTATCTTTTATTAGTACCAGGCCAGCCTGACGTCCCATCTCGAGCCATTCCTTCACTATATGTTTCGGTATATCTCTTATTCGGAAGGCATCGAGGAACTCGGCGGTAAACCTACTCTTCCTAACGGGTTCCGCAACCTCCAATACAGTGGAGCCCTCCACCGGTCTTTTCCCCTTTTCCGAAGGAGCTTCTTGGTTTATTTCCCTTTCCGGATGGATCTCTGGCTCAACCTCCTCTATCAGCGGGCCTATCGGTCCACCCCCGCTTATCTCGCCCTCCTCCTCGTCATCTCCGACAACGTCCACTAGTGTCTCGGCGAAGTCATACATCCCATCGTCGGGGGAGAACCCTCTAGCAGTAAGATCTAATATCCGAGACACAGGAATTAAATCTTCAGAGCTCTCGGGGGCCTCTGTAGCCGGCTCATTTCCTGGCGCAGGTGGTGTTGGAGTAACCGGTCGAGCCTCTTCTGCTTGCGGCACCGTTTCTTGCAAGCTTGGTGCCAACTCGGCCGCTGCAGTGCGGTTCTGCGATCCTGGCGCCATCTCGAAGATCAACTCATCTTTCTCCGTAACAAGAGTACGGAGGGATCTCAACTTATCGCCTAATCTCGAACTATCTCCAGGGGGAGCCATTATTTTCTCTGCAAAACAAACAAGTCGCGTGAGAGATATCTAATAGTCCCCTACTAAAATGGGTAGGGGTCGGAAGAATGTTGGAGGCGACCAAAATCGGGGCATAGAATAGCGTCTTCGGGGTCGAGTCAGTACCATCCGATGTAGCGCACGCGACAAGTATCCTCTCCAAAGCCTTAGGAGTAATGGATCGCGGGATAGGATAATAGGACTCCGGAAAGAAAGGTTCCCCCTCAATTGGGAACCGCCAGGGAAGGCTAAGCGCGGATAATCTAGTGGAACCCACACAAGTGACAAAAATGAAATGTCTCTTCCAGTCATGATTCGATTGAGGCGTAGAGAATGGAAAAGAGCTTTTCTTGTGCCTCAGACGGGAAAAGATGTAACCTTGAACACCATAATGGATAGCGGTACTGGTTTGAAAGACTTGGAAGAAGCTATCAACGGTTATCGAAATCTCGTTGGTCTCTATGAAAATAATGAAGGCAACCACCAAAGATATCGAGTTTGGGTTCGGCTGGAAGAGATGGATGTTTAAACAAGTTAAGAGTGTGGAAATGAACGGGTGAAGCAGAAAGCAAAGACCACACTCTAAATACTCAAGACAAACGGCGTGAGTGCCAGCCGGTGGACGTAGGATCCGATCAGTAGGACCCGGCTTGTATAGAACACAAACGGAAGGGAGGTGGTAATTTTCCACGAGAGATTTCCACTTCCGGTGATGCATGGTATATGGTTGATCAAAAGATTTTAAGGCCTTGACAACAGAACTCTCAGGACCTATCGTATTCTCAAGATGTGCGATTCGATCGAAGAAATGTGGATAAGGGTTCGAAATGGGGGAACAAAAAGTTGACAGACTCGAATTGGAGCTCCCCAAGCCGGATGAGGAGTCCTAGGAATTGGATGACGAGGCATCGGAGTTCGAGGAATGGGCAGAGTCGGAGGACATGATGTGAAGTTCTCGAAATGAAGATTTTTCAAAATTTTATAATTTTTTCCTGATTTTACTAAGTGTCTCGCGAGTTTTCGTACCAAAAGTCGCGAGAGGTACTGTAATAGCCGAGAAAAACGTACGACGAAACAAATAGTAGGGAATGTAGCGGTAAAGTCTAGACGAGAGATAATGAGAGATACGGGAACGAAAGAACGTAAAAGGGAACGAAAAATAGAAAAGTAAAGAAAAAGATAAAAGAGGGGTCAAAAGCAAAAGAAGGAGGGGTCAAAGTGTGAATTAGAAAAGTTAAGATATCTATAAATAGGGGTGAAGAGGCCCAAAAACGAGTTAATCATCATTAAGACCCGAAAATCCGAAAATTCCCGCAAAGAAGGAAAATTATCGCGAAAATCTCCAAGGCACAAAATTATCGCGAAAAAGTTGAAGGCAAGAATTGTCGCGAAAATTTTGAAGAACAAAAATTGTCGCGAAAATTTACGAAGGCAAAATTGTCGCGAAAATTCACGAAGAGTAAAATTGTCGCGGATTTCCAGTAAGGCATAAATTATTGCGGATTTCATCCCAGTGCAATATTGTCGCGAATTTTAATCCCAGGGTATTATTATCGCGAATTTCAGGGCAGAAGTAGAATTGTCGCGAAAATACTAAGTTCGAGTGTTTTCGTTACGTCCCGAAGTCGGATCGTGAGAGGAAAAGTACACGTGAGGTCTACGGTAACCACATAGTCAACAATAAGATAATAACGTGAGAATTCGAATAATTAAGACCTGCTATGAAATGCAGGGGAAGCACGGGAAGATTATAACACGCTAAAGCAAACGGTAAGCGGAGTGAACACAATATAGTAAGGGAAGGTTCAGACTTAGGGAATGGGATTGGGTTAATAAAGAAGGAAGAAATGATACGAATGAACGAGATAAATGATAATAAGACTCGGGGTGAGGAAGGATGGACCGTCCGACCGAACCCGGCATCATGCCTAGTACACGATTCGCCAAAGGAAGGGCATGCCTGATGAAGGTAACCATAAGTTCCAAAGAGGAAAAGATATGTACGAAGAGGGCGGAACGGATCCGGGTGGAAAAAGGGGTAGCGCCTAAGTACCCACCCGGGGAAGGGGTGCATATGGCCCGTCGAGTCATCCAACAGCTAACGGTTGGCTTGGGCGGGACATGCACCGAGCATGTTAATCTCGACAACAGAAAAGTTAATGAATGATGGAAATGATAAGGGTAAAAGAAGAGGGAAATAAGAAAACGGTTAAGTGAAATGGTTCATGTGTGTGTGTATGATGTAACTAAGAAGTAAGAAAGATAATGTGTAGTGTGGGTGAAGTTTCCTTTAATAGATTGTGACCGCTTTACAGATTTTGTAGGTGACGCAGGTGAGATATGATAGGGACGGGGAAGGAGGTCGTCGGTTGTCCGGTGATAGAGTCCGGTCCTTCAGAGAACACTCTAAATTATGCTGTCGTACTTTAATGTTTCGAGCTATGCTTTAAATTTGCTTTCGAATATTTCCGTTTTAATTATCATGTTTTAACAAAACAACTAGGCCCAAATTAGGGTCGTTACAGGTACTGTGCAGCCTACGTAGTCGCGAGTTTTCATTCAGGTGTTAGGTTCACTGTGTCACTGTTCAGTCGCGAGAATTCGTTCGTAAAGTCTCGATTGTCACTGTGCAATGCAAGTAGTCGCGAATGGCCCTATGCTTTGAGAGTAGTCGCGAGAAGTTGTTCAAAAAGTCGCGAGAAAGGTATGTTTCCGTGAATTAGTACTGTTACAGGGGGCGGACCTGGTATTTATAGGGCCGGACCCTCGTGTCGGAAATATCCCGAGATTTTCACCTGACCTCGGAATCTGACATTCTTAGTGTCAAGACGATCGCGTCTACGAAGGGATTTCAACCCTACTCACGGTTTTTCTGGTAAAATTCCCGAGCAAGTATTGACTTTCGGGACGAGCTAATATGATATGGTTTACGACTCAGAATCTGAATCTGAAAACCAGGGGACTATTGATATTACCCGGGGATGTTTTTGGTATCAGGAGGCCCCGGGAGCTCGTCCGACGTAGCTAGATGGTATTTTCGGTATTCTTGGTATTCTCGTGTATTTACGTCATTCTACAGTTTTGGGGGTATTCTCATAATTTGGACTCCCCGGGGACCACATATTTGCATTTGACTAACGTTTCTAGCAGTCTCGGGCAAATTCGGCCCCAGACAGGGCCAAGGGTATTTTCGTAATTTGGCACCCGAGAAGCATGCTGGTACTTTGGGCTTAATCAAGTGAAATTGGGCTCCTGGGCCTGAAACGTATTAATTGGGTTGGATTTCTCTATAAATATGAGCCACAAAGCACTAAAAAAGGAGGGGGTGACTCTTTTTGTATCTCCCAAGGCAAGACTTTCGTCAGGATTCGCGAGAATTCGTTCTTCAGCCACTGTTTGCGAGATTTCGTACCAAATCTCGCGACCACACCATTTGTGCCACTATTCGCGAGTTTTAGCACCAAATCTCACGACTGCCCATACAAGTTACTGTTTGCGAGTTCTTGTACGAAGTTACTGTTCGCGAGTTTTTGTTAGGTGCTTACTGTTCGCGAGACCTTGCTGGAATAGTGCCATTCGCGAGTTTTCGTACGAAAACTCGCGACCACCCCCTCACTCGTGAGTTTTCGGCAGTTTTGACGTAATGGAGTGTTTTCGATCGTTTTCCGAGCCGTTCTCATCCATATTGTTGTTATTATATCATTGTACTTGTATTTGTTGAAAATCATAGTGAAAACCAAGGTAGAGCTTCGCTCTCCCGAGAACGCAAGTCAACACATTGTGGGCCCAACTCGTATATCGCTCTTGTCCCCACATAAATTGAACTCACATTATTTAATAAATCGACTGATCATAAATAAACGCCTAAAATATTTTTAGACGAGATGAGAATCAAAAGAGGATCATTTTCTTTGCCTCCCAAGTGTCATTTTTATACGCCTACTGTGCTGCGTGAACAGTAAGGTGTCATTTTGTGCTTGTCCTCTGCAGCTAGGTTGGCTCGTGTTAGGCGGGACAGCCGCCAGGCATGACTTCATAGGGCTGCGCAACGCTATGCTTTTCGGCGCTACTAGCCGGCTATCTCCAAACTACGGGAAGCTCATATGACTCCGCCGGACCTGCCTCTGACAATATTGTCAGAGGCTGTTGTCGCATGATGAGGAATGTGGATTGCCCGAAACATAGCCTGTGAGATGTGGACCGATCTGTCCTGGTGAGGGGGAGAAAGCTTGGCTCTATCGATCGGGACCGATCGACCAGAACGGGCGGTTGGTCCTGACTGGCCTGGTTGGGCCGTCCATTCACGTGAGCTGGATCTGGGCCTCCAAGTTCAGCTTATGTCACTTGGGCTAGCCTGGCTAAGCTTAGCCCTGATCAGGTTCGGGGAAACGGGTTCCAAGGGTCTCATCACATTTGTTTTATGAAAATTGCAATATACCACTTTGGCCCGAACTATCCATGTATTCAAGTTTGAAATGAATTTACTTTTTCCACCTCTATCATGGTTTAATTTTCATCTCAAGTGCTTTCCCCATAGTAGTCTCTTACTTCCTTGGAGAGATGCTATGGTCTACCCCACTTAAATATATTCGCTAATCTTCTAGGTTAATTGACCCGAAAGTTAGTCCAGTAATTATAGCTCCTTGGGGTATACTAGCTCATTCAATCAAGCTATTCGGAGATGTAGGTGAGTTTTTAATTAGATTGGCTAGTACACAATGACAATGAACATGTTGCAAAATATTCAATATCTCTTTCGGATCCATATTGATTCGCACTTGCCACATGTTTAAATTTCTCGATGAATTGTTGTAAGGAAATTTTCCCCGGGGTGTACCTGAGGGTGTAGAGCTACACTTTGCTCTTAGGCCAATGTGTCCTTGGGGAGAGTAAGTGTCCCAACGGGACACTCTCTTCTTCAAATTTTTTTAAAAAAAATAATTTTGAAATATTTATAAGATATAAACATTTGTAATATATTTGATGAAAACTCTAGGACCGGGTACCTTGTGATGGGTAAGGCCCAACAGCGGTTGGGCCAATTCAAATGGCGAAAATGAATTCCTACAGCCCACTTACACTTCTAAGGAAGAGCGGCCCGATGTTCAACTAGAGGACCGAAGCTAACCTTAACGAAATACAGCGTTTTCTGCCAGCTGGCACTTGGGTTCAGTCCGAGCGGTTACAGAACGGTTACAACTCACGTTTTCCACGCTTCGGGCCTTCCCACGTTTACCAAGCTTCGGGCCCGATCACGCAGACCACGCCTCGGTCCCAACCTCGTTTTACATCCCGTGATAACAACCTCTAACAAACCTGTCAGAGGCGGTTACGGAGTGTGATTTACACACGCTATGAACTCTATAAATACAGGGCAAGACGATGGAAATAGCAGGACCCTTTGGACGCGGAAGAACAGGCCGTTACCCTGCCGGAATTCTTACCGCTTTCTTTACCTTGTCATTTTCATTAGCCTCTTTTGTATTGACTATGAGTTATTTCATTAGTGAACAGGCTAAGAGCATAATCTGCTCTTAGTCGAGTGGTTTTCACCCCAATTCCTGGGGTTTTCACTATATATCGCTGTGCATTTATTTATTTCTAGCTTTTAATCGCCCTCCACATCTAAAACAAATCATAACCGAGTTCGTTTGTTGAACGAACCGGACGACTGTTGGTACCCCTCAAAAGGGACCATAACAGTTTGGCACCGTCCGTGGGGACGATTCTCTAATCCCGTTTGAGTTTTCTACCAGAGATAGGATAATCAAAGGCATGGCGACTGGAACTCCGACAAATAATAGTGACGTGCTTCTCGATAGTCTCCCAGCACCAACATTCACTTTACAGGATTTGGAAGCTGTCGTAAGGAAGGTGGTACTGGAAATTACGTCGGAGAGAAGTGGAACAGAACCACCGGCTGTTTCAAGCCCTGTTCCCAAAAACAGAGGTTATGAGAGTGATCCTGACGAACGCAGCACTGATGAGGAAGAAACCTTCAGGCGTGGCGTCAATACAAGGAGGCCTAGATATCGATCTACTCCTCCCCCTCCGGCCAGAGCTCTAACTCCCGCTCCTGGAAATGACCAGGAGCAGATGCAGTGACGAATAGATGACCTCACCAGGGAGTTGGACAATATGCGTGCACTGAAGGATTGCAAACCGAATCTGAGACGCAATCCTGGTTTATTTAACAGGGCCATGGAGGCTCCTATCAGGCGAAATAAGGATGACGATTGGTGGCATAATTTACATGTTGTTCAAACGTCATCCCAGCAATCTGAAGGCGTATCAGCCGCCTTGGGAGATTTGATGCTCCCCTTTTCTGAGGTAATCTGGGCAGCAGTCCCAGAGCGGCATTATCGCAACCCCGAGGGGTTGCCGACATTTCGTGGAGATGGTGATCCGATCGATCATGTCGCTGATTTTAGAGTTACGTATGGAACGGTTCGGGCCTCTAATTCACTAAAGTGCCGTATCTTCGCGGCAGGATTACAAGGCGATGCCCGAACATGGTTCAAAAATATGCCGGCCCGATCCATACAGTCGTATGGTGGGTTTATTTTGGCTTTCTCAGAGCAATTCGCTCCAAATGTAGGATCACCTCGAAGCAGGCAGGAACTATATCAGCTAAAATATTTCCCGGCGAAAATGAGTCTTCGGTCCTTCATGGAGAAATTCAACAGAACCGCCCGGGGCATCAAACTCGAGCTCCGGGAGAAAATCGATATTCTACAGCAGGTCTTAGGACCGTGCGGCCTTTCGGCCAGCTTGGTGAAGAGCCCACCATCTACCCTGGGAAAACTTCTTCAGAAAATCAACAAGTATATTAAGGTAGATGAAGCTCTGGGGCTTGGTTATCGGAAGCCTAGCGGGAATTCTGAGCCCACAGGTGATCATAGGGTTTCATACCCAAAGAAACAGTCGCGAGAAGTAGCGGCTGTGAGTGAAAAAGACGTCCCCCCGAAGCAGGAGGACAATCGGGTGTATTGCGAGCTTCATCATAATCGCGATCACCCGACCTTGAAGTGCCCGCTGTTGAAAGAGACAGTAGAGGCAATGAGTAAAGAGAAGCCCGACCGGAATTGTAACGATCGTAAACCGGCCCTAACAATGTCTATGCGCAAGTAAGGTGAAACCAAACATTTTAACAAAACGTAATTCGAATCCGAGGAAATGTCATCGTTTTTCAAAATACAACTAGATAATAAAAGAAGCAAAACAACAAAATCCAAAGGGGTGACTCGTACAGTGGACGATCAACGACCTTAGCTCCAATATCACCTAAGCCTCCGGTCCTCCCCCTACAAAATCTGTAAAACGGTCATAGTCTATTAAAAGAAACTTCTGTAAAGTGTATTTAATTAGCAAGACTTTATCCCTCTCTTTCTCCTTATTTTAGCTTCCATACTCTCTTATCTTTTCCTGTCTTTTTATATTTTCTCTCCTTATCCTTACTGGTTTCCTACTATGATCGGTTTTTACATGCCCGATGACATGTCTCGCCCAAACCAACCGTTAGTTGTTAGTTGACTCGACGAAAATATATGCTTCCCTTCTCCGGCCAGGACTCGGGCGCTACACCGTTCCTATCCGGTTCCGTTCGGCCCTGTAGTGCGCATAGTTCGGTTCTAGTGAACTCACGTATTCCCTCCTCGGACATGTCCTACCTGTGGCTGATCGTGCTCATGAACACGATGCCGGGTTCGGTGTTCTCACCTCGCCCCGAGATTTCTTTTTCTTAGTTCACACCCTTTCGATTCGATTTAATATTCATTTAAATTCCTAACCGTGAACCTTCTTTTAATTTACTATGTTTGCTCCACTTACTTGGTCGTTCTATCGCCTGGTGCTTCCTTGTTACCTACTCCCTGCATATACGTATTAACATGTTATACCGTTGTGTAGCCCTATGACTTACTCTCGTTAGTTAGTCGAATTATGCTTCAATTGGCGGTCTTACCCTAGGATTCGCAATGAACTACGCTACGGTCCACAATTTGCAGCCAAGTCGGGTGTCGCTCTTCGTATTCACGATAAATTGCGTTTCGGTCCTTAATTTCCGTGACAATTTGCATTCAGATTCATTTCCACGATAATTGCACCACAGCCCTCAAATCCGCGACAATTTACACGTTAGTCCTTGAAATTCGCGATAATTCTGCGCTTCAGTCTATTTTCGCGACAATTTTGCAAGCGGATCCCAGAATCGCGACAATTTGCTTCTTGGCCCTTGATTTCCGCGATAATATTGCAGCAGCCCCGATTTCCGCGATAATATTTGCCTTTACCCCAGTTTTCGCGATAATCCTCTTCTTACCCCCAATTTCCTCGATAATATTGCAGCAACCCTGATTTCCGCGATAATCTTTGCCTTTACCCTGGTTTTCGCGATAATTTCAATTCCTCTCGAATTTCTCACGTTTTTTGTGCCAAATGACCCTTTCTTTTCCCATTCCACTCCTATTTATAGATTTCTTAACTTGCCTAAATGACCCTTTAACCCCTCCTTCTAAAATTCCCTCTTCTTATATTAAATTACTAAACTACCCCTCATTTCATGTTTTTAACAAGAATTTATGCGATTCTAACCTGTCCGACTTTCGTTTGTGCCGCCTTCCTGGGTCGTTACAGGAATGGTCAGTAGGGCAAGCGAGCGGAATCCCCCCGAAGGGGCCATCAAGGTGACGATCGTCACAGGCCGCGGGGAAGAGATAATCGGGGACAACCCCGAAACTACAACGATCGGACGGAGGACCGAAGGTCTCCTCCGCCAGAGCAAGAAAGAGGCCAACACGGTCGTGAGAACCGTGGTCAGGGCCGTAGAAGAAGATGGCTGGGCCGTGGCGGCAGAGCCCCGCAGAATGAGGGTGGGAGACAGGAGCAGGCTGCTCCCCCACCTGCTGAAACTGGTGCCCAACCTCCTCGAAATGAGGCGGCCCCCAGAGAAATGGCCGGAGATATTTATGTTATCTCCGGTGGATTGAGAATAAATGAATCGGTCCGGGACCGAAAGAGAACTGCGCGCGGAGACTCTGCCGAGAGCTCCGAATCTGTGGCGCTGGTAAAGTGTGATCCCATAGATCGGTCCTCCTTCTTCAGAGAGGACATCACTTTCACCCCGGCTGATCGGGAAGGGATCATGGATCCAAGTGACGATCCCCTTACCATCACTGGGATCATCGGGAATCGCCGTGTCTACATAATCTTAGTGGACACTGGGGCATCATGCAATCTGATGAAGCGTGAGGTCGCTGAAATGTTGGGAGCTGTTGCTCACGCATCTCTCGATCGCCAACCTAACTCTTTGGTCGTTCGACCAAAGGAGCGTTATTCCGTGCGGGAAGATGTTGTTTCCCGTTACCCTTGGAGAACCATCCAAGGACCGTTCTGAGGACCTGGAATTCATTGTCGTTGAAGTCGACTTGGCTTACAACGCTATTATCGGACGGACCGGCCTAAGTAAGTTCGAGGCGGTCCCATCTACTTTTCATATGATGCTCAAGTTCCCTTCCATTCATGGATTTATTTCTATTAAGGGGGATCAGAAAGTAGCTAGACAATGCTACATGAGCTCTTGCCGAACATTGGCACCGATTAAAAGGGCCCGGGTGGATCTGCTGGAAGAGCTGCCGCACCCGAGGCAAGCAATGGAACCCGTAGGGTTCAAATTGATTAATCTGGTTGAGGATTACTCAACCAAGACAACTCGCATCGGGGCTCATCTAGCCCCTGACTTTGAAAAAGAACTGATCCACCTGCTGAGAAGCCACTTGGATATATTTGCTTGGACCCCGGATTATGTTCCGGGGATCGACCGATCCGATAGTGAACATCGGATCAATACTGAGCCTGGAACGAAGCCTGTTAGGCAGAAAAGAAGACATTATTCTCCTGAGAAGATCGATATCATCCGGGCTGAAGTGAATAAGCTACTACGGTCGGGATTTATCAGAGAAATCCACTATACTGAATGGGTGGCAAACCCAGTGGTAGTTTCCAAACCGGACGGGAAATGGCGAATGTGCATCGATTTTACCGATGTGAAAAAAAGCTGTGAGTCAGACCCTTTCCCGTTGCCGCACATCGACCAACTGGTGGATGCAGTTTCTGGTAGCACCATGATGAGTACCATGGATGCTTATTCTGGGTATCACCATATCTTCTTAGCTGAGGAAGATCAGAAGAAATCGTCATTCATGACCGAAGATGGGGTTTTCTGTTATGTGGTTATGCCCTTCGGTCTTCAAAATGCTGGAGCAACATACCAAAGGTTGGTCTCAAAATCTTTAGAGAGTTGATTGGCCATATGATGGAAGTGTATGTTGACGATATGATTGTAAAATCTATGAATGATGAAGACCATCTTTCTTATTTGTCTCGTTGTTTCGAATTATGCCGAAAATATAAGTTCAAACTAAATCCAAACAAGTGCTGCTTCGGGATCCGAAGCGGAAAATTCTTAGGATATTATGTTTTAGAGAAAGGCATAGAGGTTAACCCTGAGAAGGTGCAAACTATCATTGATATGCAACCTCCGAGAAACAAAAGAGAATTTCAAAGGCTTACTGGCCGACTAGCCGCGCTGAGCAGGATTATTTCGAAATCCACAGACCGGGCCTTACCTTTTTTCAGAGTGCTAAGAAAAGCAAGCCATATGGATTGGACCGAAGAATGAAGACTTATTTAAGCACTCCCCCAGTGATGGTAAGTCCAACTTGTGATGAACCTTTGGGCTTATATCTTGCGGTGTCCGAAGTTGCCGTCAGCGCAGCTCTGGTGACCATACGAGATGACATTCATAGACCTGTTTATTATATCAGTCATTCTCTAGTATCTACAGAAACCAGGTATTCCACCTTGGAGAAATTCATGCTAGCTTTAAAGAAAGTTGTATCCAAGTTGAAGCATTATTTCAAAGGCCGAACGGTCTATGTTTATATGGATCAGCCTCTGAAAATACTCCTTAAACAAAAGGATTTGAATGAGAGATTGGCAAAATTGGCTATCAAACTCAGCGCTATGTATCTGGAATTCATGCCCCGAAGGGTGATCAAAGCTCAGGTTCTAGCCGATTTTGTGGTTGAAATGACCCGGTCGGCCATTTATCTTAACCAAGAGGATGATCGATGGACGATCCACGTAGATGGATCAACCTTCGGGGGAAGAGGAGCGGGCATTACCCTGACAACGGTACAAGGTGATCTTATTCATTCCGTAGTCAAGTTTTCCTTTGCTGGAACAAATAATGTGGTGGAGTATGAGGCAGTAATGTCACGAATGACATTGGCTCGAAAAATGGGGGTTAGCAAAGTGCGAATGTTCTCAGACTCAAAGTTAGTAGTGGAACAATTCGCAGGAAGATTTGAGACTCACGATCCGATGATGAGGTTGTATTGCACTAAAGTTCTGGAGTTATCCAAGAAGTTCAATGAGTTCTCTCTGGACCATGTGCCACGAGAACAAAACAAGGTTGCCGATGCACTCGCCAGATTGGCTTCAGGCATACCTGATATAGAGCCGAGCACTATTTCGGTCCACGTTCAGGACCGACCTTCAGTCGAAATTCCAATGACCGAAAAGTCTATTGAAGAGATCGGGGCTCTATGTCATGAACTGCAAGGCTTGAATATTGATGCTACTGAATCTCTGGGAGAACCCAATTGGATGGACTCCTTTATTAAATATCTCTCAAACGGATATCTCCCTGAAGATAAGTCTGAAGCCAGGAAAATAGAGGTCCGGGCTAAGAGATTCACCTTAGTGGACGGACGCTTGTTCAAAAAGAGTTTTGAGGGCCCACTTCTACGATGTTTATCTCCTATTGAGGCCGAAGCCGTCATGATTTATGTTCATGAAAGGAAATGCGGCATCCATTCAGGGGACCCGATCTTTATACCACCGCATTATTAGAGCGGGGTATTTTTGGCCAACATTGCTTGCTGATGCTAAGCAGTTTACCAAACGTTGTGCCATATGCCAGTACCATGCTCCACTCCCGCAATTGCCTGGGGCACCCCTATCGATTACCCCGTTGCCTTGTCCGTTTGATAGATGGGGGATCGATATCCTCGGACCTTTTCCTCGGTCCATAGGGAAAAGGAAATTATGTATTGTAGCGGTGGAATATTACTCGAAATGGATTGAAGCAGAGGCAGTAGCCATCATCTCGGAGAAAGTGGTCAAGCACTTTATATGGCGAAATATTGTGAGCCGCTTCGGTGTTCCCCGAGCGCTCGTATCTGATAATGGGACTCAGTTCCGCGGAAAGAGCATACGGGATCGATGCACCAAGTTGGGCATCACCCAGCATTTCTCATCGGTGGCTCATCCCCAAACTAACGGACTTACAGAGGTATCTAACAAGGTTATCCTGAAAGTATTGAAAACCAAGTTAGAAGATTTTGGAGGGAAATGGCCCGAACACATCTATGAGGTCCTATGGGCGTACCGAACTACACCTCGCTCGACAACCCAGGAATCACCTTTCTCATTGGTGTATGGGACCGAAGCTGTTAGCCCGGTGGAGGTTGCCATCCGATCACCTCGGATATCTCAGTACGATGAGCATATGAACGGTGAAAGGAGATTATTGGACCACGAGATGATCGAAGAAAAAAGAGATGCAATTTATGCACGGATGCGTGCTTATCAGCGGAATATGGAACGGGCCCATAACAAACGAGTCCTCCCAAGGGAATTCTTTGAAGGCGATCTCGTCCTCAGAAGCATTAAGGTGCAGAAGAACATTGGAAAGCTGGACAGAAATTGGGAGGGACCGTATCGCATATCGACGAAATTGGAGTCAGGTGTATATAAACTTGAAACATTGGATGGTATAGAGGTCCCCCGAACTTGGAATGTCATGAATTTAAGGCGATACTTCTTATGAATTTTCGATTAATGTGTTTGACTCAATAAAAAACATTCCATTAAACGTAAGTAGTAAACAAGTAAGTACAAGAGTTAACTATTTCTAATAGAATGATGGACCGATCTTGGAGTTGGATAAGCTTAGGACGAATCTGGACTGGTGACCGAAGCTTCTTGTCCGCAAGGTTCCCAAGTTGTAGTGACCGCTCTGACGAGTCAGATGCTCCTGCACTTGCCTAGCCCCATGGATGAGTCGTGATTCTCCCAGAACTCATTACGAACTAAGACATTCCCTTCAACGGCATTCAGTCTTTAGGGATGGCCTTTTGTACCTATGAAATCTGCTACAACGAAAGGAATGATAGTCAGCATATCGAAACATAAGATCGGTCCTAACATAAGACGTATTATGAGCCAAGCTTAGCCAGCAAAACCTAAGGGACTTTATTAGAACCAAGGTTCGGCGAAAGCTCGTAAAAACTCATAGTTAACGCAGACTACGCCTATTCAGTTGAGTAATGATTCCAAGGACGGAATAAGAGTGACCCATACACCATGTAAAACGACTGATCCAATCAAAGTTGACATAAATAAACTAAATATAACGTCTGGGACCGATGGTTGACACCCTGTAAGTGTGCCTGATCTTATATTTGTTAGTTTATTCAGAAGTTAAGATAAAACTTATTAGTTTATTCAGAAGTTCGTTATATCATTTCATTTCGACAATTAAAATAATCATAGTGGAAGAAAAAAGTCTTTATATTAAGAAGTTCGGCAGATACAAAATGATAACTAAATCTAACTAATCTGCCCTTCTTCTTTGTCTTCCGCTTCGGGCTCCTGGGGTTCGGTCCGGGCCGCGAGCCGCTTCAACTCTTCCTCTTGATCGGCCACCTTCTGGTTGACCGCTTTCTCCATCTCTTCAAAGAGATAGAAGAAAGGGTCTTCTTCCAGCACAGGTTCATCCAAGGTTGGAATAACCTGAAACATGCCATCTCTTTCAAGTGGCTCGATCATCTTCCAGCGCTCGTCCGAAGGGGAAAGCCCGAACGTCTGGATAACTTGCTCTTGCATGTTATCCAGATACTTCGCAGTGTAAACCCCATGTATGTTATCCGCTAAAGCGAACAACAACGGGGACTGAGCGAACCCCAGAACTGCTTCCCCAACCGAACCTTCGGTCGAAGTGCGGGCCNCCCAGGAATCACCTTTCTCATTGGTGTATGGGACCGAAGCTGTTAGCCCGGTGGAGGTTGCCATCCGATCACCTCGGATATCTCAATACGATGAGCATATGAATGGTGAAAGGAGATTATTGGACCTCGAGATGATCGAAGAAAAAAGAGATGCAATTTATGCACGGATGCGTGCTTATCAGGGGAATATGGAACGGGCCCATAACAAGCGAGTCCTCCCAAGGGAATTCTTTGAAGGCGATCTCGTCCTCAGAAGCATTAAGGTGCAGAGGAACATTAGAAAGCTGGACAGAAATTGGGAGGGACCGTACCGCATATCGACGAAATTGGAGTCAGTTGCGTATATACTTACAAAATTGGATGGTATAGAGGTCCCCCGAACTTGGAATGTCATGAATTTAAGGAGATACTTCTTATGAATTTTCGATTAATGTGTTTGACTCAATAAAAAACATTCCATTAAACGTAAGTATGTTATCCGCTAAAGCGAATAACAACGGGGACTGAGTGAACCCCAGAACTGCTTCCCGAACCGAACCTTCGGTCGAAGTGCGGGCCCTCGTCAACTCTTCCTCCAAGGCCGTCTTTTCTTCTTGGGCCCGAAGGAGAAGCTCATTCAGCTTATTCCTCTTCTCCTGGGCCCGACCTTGGACTTGGTTGATTTCTTCGTCTTTGGCCAGCAACTTGGCCTCCAGGTCGTCTATTCGCCCCTGAGCCGTTTCCCCCACCTTCTCCAGCTCAGAGACTTTATCTGATAAGAGTGAGACTTCCGCCCCTGCTCTTAGCAGCTCACTGTCCAATCGGTCACGGTCCTCCCGTACCGTGACCAACTCCCCATGGTTGATCTCAACTTGCCTATTCGCAAAGTCAAGTTGGTCTTGGACTTTTCGGGACACAACGCTATCACCTTGGAACTTCTCCACGGTGATAGCGGTTGTGAAAGCTTTCCTCAACATCTGCAAAAGACCACACATTGTTAAAAATGAAGCTTCGGGCCTCCACGTTAAGCCAAAGTTACCTTGGATGTGAGGTCGAGGAAGCTTTCCATAATATCTTCCCCAGATATGTCCGCTTGGACGTTATCTGGGTTCTGCTCCCCGAAAAGGCCGAAGTCCTTTACGAAGGCACTCCGCCAGGAGTATAACTTCCTCCCCTTGCTGAACCTGTCCAACAGGCCCAGGTCTTCGGGCCCTGAGCAGGCTCCTTCAGGACGATCCCCTTATTAGGGACCGGAGCGCTGCCCCCCTTCTTCAGCCTCTTCGGCTCCGGCGGGGCTTCCACTTCGGTCACCCTCTTCCCTTTTCCTAAGGAGACCGGTGGCAGGGAGACGTTCGGCTTAAGCTGAGGGCCGGGGAGAACCTTCTCCACGGGAACAGCTCCCTGCAGCAACAAACTTCGTGATAGAGAGTGGGAGGATTCATGGTGGATTTTGTATCACGATGTCAGTTGAGAAAAAGTTTGCTAGGGAGACCATGGTCGACGAGGATTTCAGGAGAAATGGATAATTAGTTACTTAGGGGGTGATTGTACTTAGCTGTTTGTGATTTTATTTAGATGGTTTAAACAATGCAAAGTATTATTTTTCTAAATAATATCAAAATGTCCCCCAGCTCCACAGTTACGAGGTGTTGGGGCCCAACGACCTCGACAAGGTTGTCGAGCTGATCCCTCATCTCCCAAGCAAGTGATGCCATCATTTGTCCCACATGGCTTAGCACTATCGAACAGCCGCCCTACAGGTGACACTTCTGTAAAGGAGGGGCAAAACATCTGAGACATCTGGCAAGGCCGTAGAGGTGTAGAGTGACTGTAAGGTGTCCAACCCCAACCGGGCTGCTGAAAAGGAGGTTGCGGGGTGAAGCTCTGACTCTGTACAAATGATGGTTCGGGCTGACTATGAAGTGGATCTCCTCCATGGTATGCGGAGGAGTACTGTGCTGATTCACTTGACGTTGGGCGATACTCAGGTACGGGCACCGGGCGCTCAAAATACCGAGGGTACGGGTTAAATCGATTGTAGTGTAGGTACCCATACATGGCGTTGGAATCATAGGTGTACTGCGTCCCCATGGTCTAGTCTGGAGGTCCACTAGCAGCTTGACTTAGACTGGAGGTTTGAAAATTAAGAACATTTCAGTGCATTGGTTAAATCATTAATACATTATGAATATGTACCCCATACGCAATGGGTTGCGCCACTCCTCCTATCCAGCCTTCGGAATTACTGGGCCTGGCGATACCCAGGTATAGGACAGCAACAGACGATAAATTTTTTTATACTGGCCGGTACATCGCCAGTATACTGGCCGGTATGCATAATTTCGCCTCTCACTGGTAAAAAATAAAATATCGCCCGGTACATGTGATTTCGGGTCGGGCCCAAGCTATTATCAAAATCCCAAACGGCCAATGCAAATTCCTATATTTTTTTTCCATTCTTTTTCTATTTTTCCAAACGGCTCTGCAAGTCTGCATCTCTGAAATTTTTGGCTTAGCATTTTTTATTATGGTCAGTCAAATTTCAGAATTTGGAAACACAAAACTAGAGAGAACGAAGAAACCCGATCCTCGACTCGAGTTGGAGAAAGGAGCTTTCTTTGACATGAGCAGCATCATGTTTTCAAGATGTGGGTTTAAGGGGTGTCTTATTGTGTTTTCAAGACTGGGTAGTCTTAACAAATGATAGAATTGTGTTGAGGGTGTCCTATGGTTAGGGGTGGGCATGGGCCAGCCCAACCCGCTGGGTCGGCCCAACCCGTACAAACAGGTCAACTTGTGGACTTGCCCGCTAAATATCATTTTATGGGTTGGGTCGCGATTTTTAACCCGTCAACCCGCACAGTTGACGGGTTGAAGTGAGCCAATTTTGAATTTTTTTAAAAAATTTTAAGGTTAAAATTGAATGTTTTTTAATTTTAGGGTTTAGGTTTTTCAACTCATTGATGGGTTGGGCCGTACTTTCAACCCGTCGAGTCAAGAAAAATTCTCAACCCGTTGGGCCAACCCGTACGGGTTGGCAGGTTCAACGGGTCCGACTCGTAACCCATTGGGCTGGACCCGTGCCCACCCCTACCTTTGGTGGTTTCAAGGTGCTCCCGCCCACCAATTGCCTTGTCTTAGCCCTTAGGTAACCTCTTCAAATTTCATTTTGAATTTGGGTCTATGATGCTTGAATAAATTTTTGAATTACTTTGGAAGTCAAATGCTAGTTTCCGTGGATTATATTTTTTGAAATCAAAATAACAATTGTTTTGAATTTTTGTATGGTTAGGTCTTGCCGCTCGAACAATATTGCCGATTGTTTTTTAATTGTTTTTGTTAGGTGACTTTTTATATCAATTGTTTTGAAATTTGGTATGGTTATGGCTTGCCACCAGAACAATCTTGTCGATTTTTTTTAAATTTCATTGTTGTTGATTTTTTTACTCTGATTTGTTTGGATTGTTTGCTATTTTTAAATTCTTAAGATAGAGATGGAAGAAGTTGGTTCGGGATCGGGAACTCCTAATGAAAATGTGTCATCTTCACAAGCTTCAATAGTGAAGAATAAGGACATTGTATGGGAACATGTAGAAAAACTTAGAGCACATAATTTGAAGTGTAAGTATTGTTCTCGTGAAGTGAGAGGTGGTGGAATTACAAGAATTAATGAACATTTGATTGAAAAAAGTGGTGATGTGAGAACATGTATGGGTGTTTCCAAAAGTATTAGAATTGATATAAAAAAATCAATGGAAGCCAAATCAAAGATGAAGAAGGTTACAAGACAAAGAAAAATTTATGATTTCTCATATAATGATGTTGATAGTGAACAAGAGGATGATCTTATCGAGTTAGAATCAATTTCAAAAGGTTCAAAAAAACGACCAATGTGAATAAGAAACCGAAGAAAAATGTTCAACAAACTTTGGTTGGATGTTTGGCTGGAAAAAACTACATCACAAGCACACATGGAAATCGCCAAGGTTTTCTATGATCAATGTATTCCTTTCAATGCCTGTAAGTCGGAGTTCTTTAATTCGATGTTTGCAAAGGCGATTGCTTGTGGTCCTAGCATCCAAGTGCCAAAATATCATGCACTTAGAAAAAATATGTTACTTAGTACAAAAGTTGAAGTTGATGGTTGGGTAAAAAGTTTGCGAGAAGATTGGAGTAATTTCGGATGTACTATCATGGCAGACGGTTGGACGAATACTTCACAACGTGTTTTGATTAATTTTTTAATCTATTGTTCCAAAGTAGTCGTATTTTGGAAATCAATTTATTCATCTAATATTGTTAGAAATGCAATTGCTTTGGCGGATATATTTGAAAAATGCATTCAATTTGTTGGTATAACAAACGTAGTTTAGATAATGACATATAATAGTTCAAATTTTAAGGCGGCTGGAAACTTCATCAATCAGAGACATCCACACATAAGTTGAACACCTTGTGCCGCCCATTGTTTGAATTTGATGTTAAAAGAAATTGGCAACTTCCACATGTTGCTAATGTTGTCAAACAAGCTGCAAATATTTTGAAATTTGTGTACAATCGTTTGTTTTGATTAGTTTGGTTGAGAAAGAGACCTGATTGGACTGAGATAGTACGACTTGGACCTACAAGATTCGCTACGGCTTTTTTGTCTTTGCAGAGTGTGTGCAGACATAAGCATGATCTGCAAGCTTTGGTTATAGAGAGAGATTTTATAGTGTCTAATTTGTATAAGGAGATAAAGACACGAGAGTTTGTAGACACGATCTTTGATCGTCATTTTTGGGAGCAAGCAGATTTAATTGTTAAAGTGATGTTACCATTGCTACGAATTTTGAGAGTCGTTAATAGTGATGCATCACCTTCTATGAGATTTGTGTCCGCCGACATGAAGAAAGCTAAACAAGAAATCAAATCAGTGCTAAACAATGATGAAAATCAATATGACATTTATTTTGAAATTTTAAAGAGACGATTGGATACGCAGCTTAAAAGACATATGCATGCTGTAGCATTTTGGTTGAATCCTAGGTTTCTTTTTGCAAATGATCCATTGAGAGACAAACCAGATATTCAAGAGAGAATTTTATAAATTATTGTGTTTAAGGGTAGAATTGACAAATGTAAATGATTGAACAGATGATGCCTTTTGAGGAAAAAGTAGGAAGTTTAGAAAGGAAATAGCGGTGAAGATGTCAGCTATACATCATCCAGGTAAAATGTTTAAATGATTTTCAATTCATTCAAAAATATGTAATTCTATTATTTCTTATTTAGTTCATTTGTGGTCGGTTTTTGGATACTCATCATCACATTTGCAATCACTAGCTAAAAGGGTGCTTGGATAAACTAGTAGTGCATCCCGATGTGAAAGAAATTGGAGTGTATTTGAAAGGATACATACCAAGAAAAGAAATCGACTTGAGTCTCAACTATGAATGATTTAGTTTACATCCATTACAATATAAAGTTAAGACAAAGGTATTTCCCTTATATTTTATTTTTCATGATTATATTTTATCTTTAATGTTTCAATATTTGAATATTCGATTGATCTTATTAAATATTATAGATGGAATTCAAAGACGATATTATATGATCCAATTGATTGGGACAATGATTCACAAATTCAAGAATGGGTTATGGAAGATGAAAATGATCTATTCTTGGATAATATAGAAATTACCCACTTTTGTATGGAGATGTTCCAGATCCCAAACCGGCCAATCAAAGTATTCAAAATGAAAGTCTTGAAACTGATATCGAGTTGTAAACTTTTTTGTTATAATAACAATAGAAAATTTCTTATTTTAATGTTAAACTTGCTCTTAAATTTTTTATGCTAGCCTTTTTGGTGTAAATATATTATTCAATTAGTTATGTATGTATCAGTGTATTACATACTAAATATGTCGTAGTTGTCAATATATTTATCGATTATTTTTATAGTTAAAATGATTAATATATAATCATTTGTATAATTATTAAGATATCTAAATAGTATATTAAATCATGAATTAATTACCATAATTATCAAACTAAATTATACATTTTAATTTTTAAAAATTATTATTTTTTAAAATACCCTAAATCGGTACCATCCAATATACCACACGTACAGGTCCGGACCAGAACGGTATGTAGGGCCGGTATGAAAACATTGCACGCGAGTACCATGTGTTCGTACTCCGTCACCTCCGATAGTGTATGCTGATAAATAAGGTTAAATCGATTTACACAAGTAGCAAAACTAACCGAATGGACTTTAGCCCAGTCTTTCCCTGACTCCTGCAATGGAATATGTGTCTCATAGAAACTACATTCTTCATTAGGCGGTATGGATAAGGGAAGATCAAACTGTCGTGTCACCCTATGCACTTTATGCGGTTCCACAACGCCAAAAAACAAAATAGGACCCTTGTACTGCCAAAGCGGCTGGCATGCGTCCTCTACCGGGGCCGTGGCCACCAGATCGTACGGTGACCAAATAAACTACACATCACATACATTATTAGTGAAAAATATTAATTAAAATTATATGAAACCATATTCCATTCCGAGACATTAAGTCCAACGCATCTCAACATAATGTCAACTTGTTTGTTAGTGCATCGGTCTTGATCATTCTCCTAACAAACCTTAACATATGGAAACATTAGAAACAAGATATTTCAGTTAATATATACACAAATTTATATGGAACATTGAAAAAATACCTCCAACCGTACACCATGCGACATTCTGGATCATAGGCATCATCTTTAAATAAATCATCAGCAATGAAAGACATAATCCGATAAATGCAACTATACGCCCACATCTGAATCATGTGGAAAAATATAAAACAATAATTTCAAAATAGTTTAAAGTAAATTAATCTTTACCATCAATAGACGCATTGGGCGCCTAGGCTATTTCTTCCGATCAGACACGTTGGCATAAATTTCTATAAAGGTATGCCAAAACAACGGATCCCCAGCTCAATTGCATGACTTCTTCGTCGTTGGCCAATAGGTCGAGCAACATAAGCTTTGGATCCCCTTTGTTATTGGGGAACAATACACAACAAAGTAACATTGCACAAATTCCTAGATCTTATCTACATAACAATAAGCAAGTAAAAAAATAGTAAAACACTTCAATTGACTAGTAGAACACTACATACCGGTTCAAATCCTCATCTGGGTAGTCGTGTGTGATTAAGTTGCCCTTGTTAACTAAATACTCCCCGAACGGCGCAATCTTAATACATTTACCCTTAAAATCATCCCGAACGTTGAGGATCCAACCGAAGAGATCAAAAATGAATTACGACCAACCAAGAGGCGTCCGTGTTGTCCTCCTCCTAATAATGGGTACTCCATTTACACAAAGACCCATATAACAGAAACATCTTGAAGAGTAACAGTGGTCTGTAAAACAAATTACAAAATATTCTTGTTATTTTGAATAAACAATTACAAAATTAAAAAGCAAACCTCTCCGGCTACAAAAAGAAAGTGTATGTCTCTGACCTCCAACGCTCGATCAAGGTAGTCAGCAAGTGATGATCTAGTCGAATACGAGTGTTCTTCAACACTCCATAAAAACCCAGCTATTAATGATTCTCCCAACTTTCGGTGAGATTTTTAGTTTTCCAATATGCTTAAATGAGTTTTTGAAATCTAATTTGTTCTCCAAATTTAGCTCTTGTAAAATTTAACTCGAGCAATGCTCATTCTACAATATCAAAACACTTCTATCTAATAATCATGTGTTCGTCATTAAGTATACCTAAAAAAACCATATTTCAAATATGAAATTTATTTTTTTGAAACATCAATTTGTTTTCAATTTCAAAAATGTAATATTCATTAATTCAAATTTCGATAAATTAGTAATAATTTAATTCAAATTTCAAAAAAATATTTATTAGTTAATTTAATGTATATAAATTAAAAATAAGTTTATTATTAAGTTATCTGTTATTACTATTTAATATTAATTTTGGAAAGCAAGTATTAAAGATTGTATATTTTATAAAAACCATATATATCTTAATTTCAAATTTTAAAATCTAACTATTAATGAATTGAAATTGGAAACTAATTAATTAATTAATTCAATTTTCTAAAACTAATTATCAATGAGTCATATAATTTCCAACTTAACTTTTAATATTATATAATTCGAAATTTAATATTCAATTAATTTTTTTTCTTAAGGATGACATCTATGTTCTAATACCGGACCGAAAATACAAACCGGTCATCCCTCCGGTTCGGTTGAGAACCGGTTTGGCTCGTTGTTGTTATTTAAAAAAATTTTTAATTATTTAATTTTTCTATATTGTATATACATTTATTAAATACAAACATCTAAAATAAAAATTCTAAAAAATTATCATTATTCATATTCTAATACAAAAAAATGATGACTTACCAGTAGTCAAAATCGTTAGTATCCAAAATTATGTCTTCAAATTCTCTTGCAAATGATTCAAAATTCATTATTTTGTCATAAGAATTTGTTCGTGTAATACAATATAATAATAAAATGAATATCTTGTTTAACGTTGTCTTTATCTTTATATTTTTTTGGGATAATATTATAACTAAATATTTAAGATCTAAGTATGAATGCTTTTTCGTATGTAAAACTTTGAAGTATATAAAATGATTTACCCTAAATCGGACCGTTTTTCATGTCAATTACTTTCTCCATGAAAAAATAATTTTATAAAATTAATTTAAATTAATATATCTTCTTATTTAAAATTAAACATAATTATTGTTTTTAAAGACAATGGTTAAAACTAAATAAAATTAATGGATCCCACATAATTTTAAATAATTAATATTAAATAAAATTAGGTTTGTTACTTTACTCAACTGGACCGGTTTTGGGCTCGGGTCCGGTCCGGTTTTGGAACACAGGATGACATTAAATAATTCCTAATTTTCATAAATTTATAAGATATGCTATTTATTTTCAATTTTGAATAGGTATCACTTACTTTTGAAATTAATACAAATTTAAAAACATAATTACATGTTCCAGCTAAAATTATATTAAAAAGTTTCAAATTTCAAAATTTGAATAATAATTAGTTTTCATTTTCCAAGAATTTATCACTTTTTTAAACATAATAATTAGTTTGTATTTTTTAAAAATAAACATAATTAACAATACTAAAATCAATATACCATTTTCAACACTACATAAATCTATATACAACAATAAAAAAACCAAATTAAATTAATTTTAATTTAATTAGCTCCTGGAACACACAAAGATAGATGCAAAAGATCTATTTTTTACCTTAAGTCATTCACGGTTATTTTAACACTCGGAACTAAAATCATAATCCTGCAAAAAACCAACACAAAATCACATCATAGAAGAAGATAAACACAAAATTCAGTACAAAGAAGAAGTAAAAACGACCAAGAAAAACATAGATCCGGGTCCGTAAAAATAAAAAATATAAAACGTATTTTGAAGGTATTTCAGTTCAGAGAAGTTATTGCAGCCAAGCAATGAAGTTCTCTTCACCGAAGGAGGAAACGACAAATTCATCAAATCTCGTAGACAGAATACTTAACTGCAGTCACAACCAATGCTGCCAAGAACTAAGGAAATGAAAACATATGCTCTGTAAGAAAAAATTGAAAATGCGGCTGTAAGAATAACTATGGCTACGGAGTTATAAATAAATTGAAAATTAACATGTCAGATTTCGCACAGTTTTCGTAATTTGTAGTGGAGAAATCTAATTTCAAAAGTACAATTTGAGAAGTAACGTAAATTACAAAATTAGTGAAAAAACTGGGATAGAAGGCGGACTTACCCGGAGTTGAAGGCCCATTCTCTACTTAATCTATTTCCTTTTGCTAACGGTCATATAAACCTTATTAGACAAAGTATTTAATTGACGCATTTTGTACTGTCAAGACATATTTTGAAAATTATATTTTCCTCCCTTCTTCCAATTCTCCCTCAATTTCTCTATGTATTCCCTCTCCAATTTCTAGGATCTTAACAGGAAAACTCCGGCAGAAAACTGTATCCGGATGCCGTCAAGTTATTAACTTCAAAAAGTGTGTGGATCATTGTTGAAATATAGGGACAATCAAAACATATAAATATTATAACATATACATTATATTACAATTGATGTATTGCTATGAATATATAAATGGATTTTATCAAACTAAAACACTATATCTCATCAAATCAAGAAAAGATAAATGAAAATACAATATACAAAATATTTTATACATCTAAATTTAACATCTAATTAATAAGATAAATAAATTTAATTATACTGGTTAAATGCGTAATTGAATTAATATATCATTATCAATATGAATATTTCCCAACTACAATTATTTTTATGTATTAATCTATAAATATGATTGATTTGTGTAGAAATATAAACAACAAATTTGAAAAACTCTTTTGAGTTGTATCTTCTTAATTTCCAAGTATTTAAGTAATTATATAATTCATTATCTATAATTACATGATTATTAACTCGCATTATTTATAACACATGAAATTCTACCGTATTTACATATTTTATGATATTTATACTATTTCTTCTAACATTTTTCATTTCAAGAACAACGAGATATGATGAATCTTGTGAAACTTGAGTTTACAACACTCGATATTACGGGAAAAAATTACTTATCATACGGAAATCCATTTCGAAACAAAATGACTGGAAAACACTATAAAACAAGGAGAAAATGTCGCATTTGATCTCCAAAGTTTCGATTATTTGGTAAATTTGATCTTCCAAAGTTTTAACGTTTTAACAAATTCGGTCATTAAAGTTTAGATAATTTGTCAAATTGGATCTCCAGCATAACAGGTCGTGATTTTTATTTGGTAATTCTAATTCCAAAATTTATACAGTAAACAATGCAATCCGCTTTCGAAAATTGGTCTCCAATTCGTTTGTTTTTTATTTGAGTTCTTCCCTTCCAATGCAAATCGGTTTCATTTTGAGTTCTTCCCTTTCCCAATTACCAGAAGCGACAACGAATGAATACTTTCTAAAGATTTAATGTTATCGATTACCATTTTAAGATTAGTTTCTGAAAAGAAAAACAATAGCTTCTCGATTGTGTGAGTTGTGAACATTTCCATCTTCATTTCTCCAGGCTGCTCAGTTTCCTACCGGAATGATGCCGGTGGCTGTGCTCCGCCACGCGCCTCTCATATATGCTGGAAAATTTTGCAAGTTGACGAACTAATATAGAAGTTTCCCATTCAGCATTTCTGCAGTTGCCGTGGACAAAGATAAACATGAATCTCGTGTGCTCCTTGGCTTGTTGGAGCATGGACTCCAGCAGCTTGCCCTTGATTTAGATATTAAGTTTTGGTGGTGTTACGAATGCAGTTGTTTTATTTTGTTAATCTTATTAATTCTAGTATTCTAAAAGCAATAAAAAACACACAGATTTTAGAGTGGTATCCGATCCCAATTCTTATATTTGAATCGATCGTCTCGGCAATCCACTATTTTCCCATGCGATATTATTACTAATTAGCAAACTGAAACGTTCTACAAACACGAAGTTTCGTAAAACAGCTAATCACATAATCAACCAATAAAGCAGTAATTAAAGTAAGGTTAGGAATGCTCAGTTTATTCTCGTATGTTCACGAGAATGATAACTCCAATTCCGATCCTGCCTTCTGTATGCAAACGTTACCCGCAGACTTCGAACAATATTAAACCTGCACACTTCACAAAGATTATTAGTACTAAACTTGAAAGTGATGCTGGACTAACCTCAACAATATGATAGTCCAATCCGATAGAATATAATCGTGATCTTCAAGATTCGCAGAATCTTTCAGAACAACGACCAGACGCACAGAAGTTCACACAGGTTAAGAATCACCGTTACCAAAACTATGCAGGCGGCAAGCCTCAGGCTAAAGGGAACAAAAACGTTTAAAGAACAGTTTGCAGGCGGCAAGCCTCAGGCTAAACAAAAACGTTTTAAAAAGGTTCACAGTAACCAGATCCAAAAGCAGTAGGTAAACAGCCTCAAGAATCTCACGAAAGAGTCACATAAACACAACGTAATCGCGAGGAACAAGAGCAAGAACAAGAAGTCGCAAACCCTAGGTTTTGAACGTTAGTAGCGTGAGAGTCTGTTACCAGCGAGAAGGATTACAACGCTATTTATACCAGTGGGCTTAAACGCACGGCCCACTCCTAAATTGTATAACAGCAAGGGCCAATCCAACAATAACATCACATATATTATCACATCAAATATATCCGATAATGAGCTATGCTGCTATGCTACTTCAATCTCCCCCTTAATATTTGTGATTCAGTAGACATGTACCTGTAACACCCGAGACTTACTACTCTAGGAGTTTCGGTCTCATGCACATTTAAGAGGGTGATGAACTCCCCCTTAATTCGAAAAAGGTGTAACCGGGGAGGGATGAACAAACCACAAGACAACCTAATTCCAGGTAGGGATTTCTCCCCCTGAGTCCAGATGCGTATGCTCCTCAATGGGAGAACTCCAAACCCCGGGAATAAGGTGGTTAGTACATGAAATAGTAACATATTTAACACATTTGGTTCAGAACAGAATTAGCAAACAATGTATTAACATACAGAAAGTATTTCAGTGTCGATTATGAACCTACAGCCGACCAGTACAAACCAATATAATCACACAGTGAGCAAATTACCATGCATCAGAGACAAGAATTCAATCAAGCACTGAGGAAAATTACCACATATCAGAGACAAGAATTAACGCACACCTCCAGTGATGCAAACAAATAAACCACAGTTTGGATAAAGAGACTTAAGGGCACAACATCAGACCTAATGCAGTTCTCAGCTGCGCAAACTGAGCGAATTCCAGTGGTTTCGTAAAAATGTCAGCAATTTGATCACACGAAGGCACATATTTCATGCAAATAGTTTTATTTTCAACTAGATCTCTAACATAGTGATGTCTAATCTCTATATGCTTACTTCTAGAATGATAAACTGGATTTTTCGCCAAATTGATAGCACTTGTGTTGTCACATTTAACAATTACAGTTTCGATTGACATATTGTAATCAAGCAATTGAGACTTAATCCACAAAATTTGGGTGCAGCAATTTGACAATGACACATATTCAGCTTCGGTAGATGAAAGAGCTACCGTATTCTGTTTCTTACAAAACCATGAAATTAGACAAGGTCCTAGAAAGTGACATGACCCACTAGTGCTTTTTCTATCTAATTTACAACCATCATAATCAGCATCAACATATACCACAAGCTCAAAATCATCAAATTTAGGATAGAAAAGTCCAATATTTAACGTGCCAAGTAGGTATCTAAAAATACGTTTAACGGCTTTCAAATGAGAAACCTTAGGATTAGACTGGAACCTAGCACACATGCAAACATCAAACGTAATGTCCGGCCTAGATGATGTCACATACAACAATGATCCTATCATGCTTCTATACAAAGTTTCACTCACACTTTCCTCATTTTCATCAATTATCATATTTAAATGAGTTTGCATAGGAGTCTTCATAGATTTAGCATTGCACACATCATATTTTTTCAAAAGTTACTTAATGTACTTAGACTGCGAAATAAAGACACCGGAGTCAAGTTGTTTAATTTGCATGCCTAAACAAAAGGAAAGTTCACCCATATTACTCATTTCGAATTCAGAGGCCATGAAGTCACAAAATTCAGCGATTAGAGATGAGTTTGAGCTACCATATATGATATCATCTACATAGACTTGAACAAGTATAAAATCAGAGTTTGCATGTTTGACAAATAAAGTTTTATCTACACTACCCTTTTTATACCCACACGATAGCAAATACGTACTCAATCTTTCATACCACGCCCTAGGAGCTTGTTTAAGTCCATATAGGGCTTTAAGTAATTTGTACACATAGTCGGGTTTGGAGGGGTCTGAAAAACCAGCAGGCTGTTTAACAAACACCTTTTCGGTAATGAACCCATTTCTTGTAAAGTTCGGTTTTTACGTTAGACTACACCGTTTTGCTCAGGGGTTCGAGCACAAGAGAAATTATGTGTAATTCCCGAGTTTTGACACAGGGCTGTAAATTCATTATTGTTAAACTCACCACCATTGTCACTTTGTAAAAACTTTATCTTGAGATCCATTTTATTTTCCCACTCGTTTTTGAATTGATTAAAGTAAGAAAATGTTTCTAATTTTAATTTCAAGAAATAGACCCAAGTAAATCTTGTATAATCGTCAACAATTACTAAGCACCAGCTCTTACCCCCCAAACTTGATGGTTTTATCTCACCGAATAGGTCCATATGCAGTTTTTCTAATTTGCTAGTGGAATTTACAGAATTAATTCTTTTAAAAGTTGCTCTAGTTTGTTTAGACCTTGCACACACTTCACAATTGTATTTAGTATTCTTAAAGGTATTATCTATACCTCTAATTAAATTAAGTTTCTTTAGCTTAAAAATAAGATCTAGATTTGCATGACCTAGTTTTCTATGCCACTCATAAGCACAATCAGATTGAGAAAGTAAGCATGCATCCAAAAGCTCAACATTATTTAGAACATATACGTTTTTCAATCTGCATGCTTTGAAAATTAATTCACCACATTTTTAGACATTGCATGCATTTTTGCAAAAGGACACATCATAGCCGGAATCACACAATTGGCTAACACTAATCAAATTATGCATCAAGTTGTTCACATGCAAGATATTAGAAATTTCAAAATGACTAGATTTAAAGCTACCCGTACCTATTACCTTACCGTTAGAGTTGTCCCCGTAGGTAACTCTACCCCCTTTAGTACTCTTATAATGAACTAGCAAATCTTTGTTTCCTGTCATATGACGGGAGCAACCGCTATCGAGGATCCAAACTTGTAGTTTTAGGAATCCACATTTTATCAAGAGTATAAAATGTGAGACGTTCATGCTTTCTAGAGTAAGAAATCAATCTGTCAATAAGCATTTTAACAGTGATGAATTTTTCATTATTCTGTCTAAAAAATGGAGGTAAGGAAACGGTTGTATGTCTTTTTTTAGAATTCTGCCTAGAAGCATGCGATGTTTGTTGTCTAATTCATGAATTAAAACCAACTCCTTGTCTAGCAGAGTTAACTGGGGCATTAACAAGTGTATTTGTATGATGCTTCAGACTAGCAGCCAATTCAATCTCCCTACTTTCTACATTATAAGAAGTGGAAGCTTTCACAGACTTTGTCTCAAAATTGTCAAACATATGATTTAGAGCAGAGCTATTTATCACATTTACAGTTTCAGCATTTAGAGAACATGCATCAGTATTGATCAAATGAACAGATTCAGAATTTAGAGCACATGCTTCAGTATTTATCACATTTACAGTTTCAGCATTTAGAGAACATGCATCAGTATTGATCAAATTAACAGTTTCAGCATTTAGAGAACATGCATCAGTATTGATCAAATTAACAGTTTCAGAATTCAGAGTAGGTAACGAGCAATCAAAACATTCTGTTGTGGAGGATTTAACAAAGCATATTTTCGATTTGTTTGGAGAACATTCAGAGGCGGTGCTAAAGCCTAGACCGGTTTTATCAAAAAAATTCTTTTGAACACTAAGGATTTTATTTAAGGATTTAGTTCTAGGGTCTTCCTCTATACTAATTTTCTGAAAGTTTCGATTTTGTTCTTTTATCAATGTTTCATATTTAACCTCTAATTCTGAATATTTTTTGACTAGCTTAGCAAACTCAATTAGAAGATCACTGCATTCATCAGATTTAGTTGAACTGACCTCGAAGTCAGATTCGTTCTGATCAATACCGACCAGGGCAAAGTTTTCTTCTCCAAGAGAAGCATACCCACAGTTTTCGGACTCACTTGAAGAAGACATTTCTTCATCAAGTAGCACTTGGAGGACTGTTTTTTTCTTTTCGGTTTCCTGTTTCAAAAGCGGACAATTAGACCTAATATGACCTGGTTTTTTACACTTAAAACAGGTGATATTTTTTAAATTTTCAGGGTCCATTTTAGCTGTTCTTTTGGCCTTTAATAGTTTCTGAATTTTCTTTGCTAACAGGGAGATTTCTATGTCTGAGTCAGTTTCAGAATCAAACACAGGGGTAGTCTTTGATTCTGAAGTGGATGGCCTTTCAGATTCCCTAGACTTTGACTTATGCTTTTGTTTGACAACCTTGTGTGAGGATTCTGTAGTCTTTAGTGCAAGAGAGGGGATTTTTTCAGCAAGTTGTTGCCTACTTCGTAGATGTAGTTCTTTGGTTAAAAGAATACCGAATAGTTCATCTACACTAAGGGTGTCTAAGTCTTTAGTTTGTTCTATTGTAGTCCTAAGAATTTCCCATTTGTTGTCTAGGCTCCTTAAGACTTTAGAGTTTTTTTCTTCGTTAGACATCTTATGACCTAGCAGTTCCATTTCATTCACAAGAAGAATGAAACGTTGCTGCAAGTCAATCATAGATTCATTACTAAGCATAGAGAACATTTCTAGTTCATGTTTGAGCATGTTCAGTTTCGTCTTCCTAATTCTAGTTGTTCCTTCATACAGAATTTCTAGTTTGGTCCAAGCTTCATGAGCAGTTTTACAGCTAGAAATCTTGTTAAACTCACTAACACTTAAAGCCGAAAATAAAGCACTAGAACACCTAGCATTTAATTCAATAGAGACATCTTTATCAGCAGAGCTAGGTTCTAAGTACATATCATGTACTAAACCAGTACCATACACTACACATCTATAAATTTTCAGATCTTGTTTCAAAAAAGTTAACATGTTGGCCTTCCAGTAACCAAAATCCTTCCCATTGAACTTGGGTGGTTTGTTTAAAAACCAGTCAGTTCTTAAAGGGTTACCTTCCTTAGGTACTACTTCTTTTGACTCACAGGTTATAGACATGCTAGGTATTAAAACAGTAAACAATCAAGCAAGTCACGAAAGCAAAACAGAGAACAAACACTTAGAAAAGAAAGGAAAAAAAAACTTATTAGAATACTTGACTAAAAACAGATTAACTAGTAGCTACCCCGCATCTCCACCACTTGTTATTTTATTTTGTTAATCCTATTAATTCTAGTATTCTAAAAGCAATAAAAAACACACAGATTTTAGAGTGGTATCCGATCCCGATTCTTATCTTAGAATCGATCGTCTCGGCAATCCACTATTTTCCCATGCGATATTATTACTAATTAGCAAACTAAAACGTTCTACAAACACGAAGTTTCGTAAAACAGCTAATCACGTAATCAACCAATAAAGCAGTAATTAAAGTAAGGTTAGGAATGCTCAGTTTATTCTCGTATGTTCACGAGAATGATAACTCCAATTCCGATCCTGCCTTCTGTATGCAAACGTTACCCGCAGACTTCGAACAATATTGAACCTGCACACTTCACAAAGATTATTAGTACTAAACTTGAAAGTGATGCTGGACTAACCTCAACAATATGATAGTCCAATCCGATAGAATATAATCGTGATCTTCAAGATTCGCAGAATCTTTCAGAACAACGACCAGACGCATAGAAGTTCACACAGGTTAAGAATCACCGTTACCAAAACTATGCAGGCGGCAAGCCTCAGGCTAAAGGGAACAAAAACGTTTAAAGAACAGTTTGCAGGCGGCAAGCCTCAGGATAAACAAAAACGTTTTAAAAAGGTTCACAGTAACCAGATCCAAAAGCAGTAGGTAAACAGCCTCAAGAATCTCACGAAAGAGTCACATAAACACAACGTAATCGCGAGGAACAAGAGCAAGAACAAGAAGTCGCAAACCCTAGGTTTTGAACGTTAGTAGCGTGAGAGTCTGTTATCAACGAGAAGGATTACAACCATATTTATACCAGTGGGCTTAAAGGCACGGCCCACTCCTAAATTGTATAACAGCAAGGGCCAATCCAACAATAACATCACATATATTATCACATCAAATATATCCGATAATGAGCTATGCTGCTTCAGTCGGGTGATAGTCGAAGGACTTTATCGGCGTGGAAGATCGATCGGGGAAACCTAACATGAAGCGGTAATGTTGATGGACTTGAAAGATCTCGTCGATCATCAAGGATATCGATCGGACGATTGTGATGAGTCTATTTGATAGCGATCGGATTAGACTTGGATCGGGATTCGAGAATATCGAAGGAAAATATATTTCCTTAATTGATGTATAAAATATATGGAATAAGATATTGAGATATATTTTATTGGTTGCATATATGAAATAAGAAATATGATATGAAGATATATTCTACTGGCAATATAGTTGGAAGAATATATGAAAATATATTATGGTGATATATATTGAATAATATATGCAAATATATCTAGTTAAATATATATATAGAAGATGAGGTCAAAGATGTAGAATATTCGGTAAAATATTTCCTAGATTAGATTCTAGTTTAGACTCTATAAATAGAGGCATAATGAAGACAATTGTAATCAATCAATTACTAACATAGAATATTGTATATCTATTCTTCTTGTGATAGTGAGTTCACAATCGAGGTTTATCGATCATGTGCTTACGTAGAATATGTATCTCTATTCTTCTTATGATAGTGAGTCCATAATCGAGGTTTATCGATCATGTGCTTTTCCCAGTTTTGGGTTTCCACGATAAATTTTGTGTCTTTTATCTTTCTTCATTTACATTAAATTTTTATCACATTAATTCGATACGACCCCTAATAACAACAATTCTTTTCTTTTCTGGAAAGAGAAAATTTTCCCAACATGTGGTGGTCTAGTAAACCATTTATCAACCTACAAGACCCAGGAACTCCGGCGGAATTATGAATGAAATGAGGAGGAAGAAAGGGCAGGGATATGTGCAGCTGTTTTCCAAACTCAAAATTCCAAATTACATGAAACCCTAAGAACATATATTTATACACTACATTTTGGTTTAAAGTCAAGAATTGCAACTTGTTACGAACCCTAACAAACAATACACATATTTAATACATTTTGTGGGCCCATGATTAATTTCAACACTCACTAGTTCTAACCATTAGAATTTTGGATTAGCTAATCTAATCGAATTGATAGTGTTTATTTTATCCAATTAATAGTCTTATGAATATATATGTAAATATTTATCAAATTAAAGAAATATTCTCATAAATCAAAAAAGAACAAATGAAAATACAATATACAAAATATATTTTACACCTAAGTGTGATTTATATTTAATTAATAAAGTAAATAAATTTAATATTAGTGGTTGAATGAGTAATTGAATTAATATATCATTATCATTATGAATATTTTTCAATTACAATTATTCTTATTTTTTGTCTATAAATATGATTCATTTGTATAGAATGAATTAATATACACAACAAATTTAAAGAATTCTTTTGAGTTGTATCTTCTTAATTTCAAGATATTTAAGTAAGTATAGAATTCATTATCTATAATTAAATGATTATTAAATCGCATTATTTATAAGATGTATCATGTTTTTATAAATGATCCGCGGAATTTATATGACTAAAAGTTTTGGAATTTTTGTAGTTTCCTATCTAAAAACTTATCTTGAGATAAGTCCAGAACAATACGATTTTGAAGCATATATGAAATTTTTGTTAGAATTTCATTTTAAAATCAATATTTAGCATGCTTCAATAATGTAAGGAATAAACATATATGTGATTTGTTACGACACCACCTTCATAATTGATGACAACTTTAGGATCGGGTACCTTGTGATGGGTGAGGCCCAGCAACCATTGGGCCGATTCAAATAGTAAAAACGAATTCCTACAACCCATTTACACACTTAAGAAAGAGCGGCCCGATGTTCAACGAGAGGACCGAAGTTACCCTTGACGAAATAAAGCGTTTTCTGCCAGCTGGTACCTGGGTTCGGTCCGAACGGTTACAGAACGGTCACAACTCACGTTTTCCACGCTTCGGGCCTTCCCACGTTTACCACGCTTCGGGCCCGATCACGCAGACCACGCCTCGGTCCCAACCTCGTTTTACATCCCGCGATAACAACCTCTAACAAACTTGTCAGAGGCGGTTACGGAGCGTGATTTACACACGCTATGAACTCTATAAATACAGGGCAAGACGACGGAAATAGCAGGATCTTTTGGACGCGGAAGAATAGGCCGTTACCTTGCCGGAATTCTTACCGCTTTCTTTTCCTTGTCATTTTCTTTAGCCTCTGATGTATTAACTATGAATTATTCGATTAGTGAACAGGTTAAGGGCATAATCTGCTCTTAGTCGAGTGGTTTTCACCCCAATTCCTGGGGTTTCCACTATACATCGCTGTGCATTTATTT